>CABFWB010001322.1:133649-169639 GCA_902151455.1 Timema bartmani | reverse complement strand
GGTAGAACATTTACAACTGTTTATCGTCTCACACTGAAGTCAGGTGGTTATCTCGAGGTAGAACTCTTACAAGATTGTTTCAACTTAAAAACAAAGTTTTCGTTTTTCTTACGAACCATCCCTTTCACAAAGCAAAGTGCATGCAATATGGGTCCAAGCTTTGACCTATTTGGCAAACATTTTCTAAAAAATGAAGAGTTTAAATCTCGCTCTTCAGGGGTCAAATATTAACGTTTTTACTGTGAAAGACTGTATCGAGTCGTTCATAAAAAAAGTTTTGGGAAACGTGTTTTATTAGCAATCAAACGGAGTGTTTTGATACCCTTCACGACATCATGGTAGAAAATCAGATTTCTTTGGACGAAAATGTAAAGAACACTTGAAGGGACTTAGAAAAACCTTCAGAGAATATTTCCCAGCCATGTCCAATAGTAACAATTGGATTCACAATCCCCTGGAAGAGACAGCAGTTTTGGAATCCTCCACATTAAGCGTGAGTGAAAAAGAGAAGCTCCTTGAAATTTCCAATGATTTTGAATTAAAGAAAAGCTATAAATATTTGTCATTAATTATTGGTTTCTGGTTAAGTTTAAAGGAGGAGTTCTCATTGCTAGAGAATAAAGCTATTACAGCTTTGTTACCATTTTCTTCTACGTATATGAGCGAGAAACTTTTTCTTCATATGCCTATTTAAAAAATAAATACAGAAACAGGTTCAATGCTGAAAGTGACTTGAGACTTCATTTATCGTCTGTGGTTCCTGACTTTAAAGCTATATGCCATCCAATGCAAGCGCATCCTTCTCACTAAGTCACGTAAAGAGGTGAGTATCTGTTAAAATTTGCTAACAATTTTGGATCTTAAATCAGCATGGAATTTTGTGATTAAAAGAGGGTATTTCATTCATGTCAATGCAGCAATTTCCAGTACCACTTTAAAAAACATGTGAAATATGATAATATTGTGACGTTAAAGATAAAAAAATTTACTATAGTACTTTGCTTATTTAATTTCAGCTTTAATTTTTAAAACAAATGTATAATTATTTTAACTTGTACTTAAGTAGTTTCAATATTATCCCGTTATATTTGGTGGGGTATCCTAAAGTACCTACCGAGCTATATTAGGTTAATTTAAAGGTATTAAACGTTTTGATTACAATTAGTAACTAAATTTCATTAAAATTAGGTATAAAATTTAATGAGTGGCTATGCATATTTCATGCAGCTCTGATATTTGTGGAAGGAGTTCGTGAGTCGAGAAAGTTTGGGAACCGCTGTTATAGGGCAACACCTCAAATTTTTATTTTTTATTTTAAACCTAGCTTACTAATTAGTGATTTTTATAATTCCACATTTGTTTGAAAATGGCTCAAACTATTTTGTTTAAAATGAATATCAAAGGGGTATTTGACCCCCCAAATAACAATGTACACTTTGTTATAGGATAAAATTAGTTGAAGGGTAGTTAATAATTAACAATTGATTTTTGAAAAATAAAAATCTATTGAAATGGCTTTAAAGATTTTCTCTAAATTGTATAATATGTGGTTTGTGGTTGACATTGAATATAACATTTTATGCTTGTTTTTCGGTTAAAAATTCGTTCAAGGGTAGTTCACTGATTAATTTTTTTTTAATCTGAAATATTTTTAAAACGGCTCACAATTTGATTCAAAATGGGTAGGCCTATTTGCTATATTTTTAACAATATAATTTTTTTTTAATATTTGCTTTTCTTAAAAAAAACTAGCTCAGTAGTAGTTTACTCTTGACTTACTTTTTTTAAATTTGCGTTTTGTTCAAAATTGGTGTGCGGGTACTATTTTACATGGTAAATAATAATGTACGTTTATTTTTCAAAAAATAATTAATTTAAGGGTAGTTTACTTGTGACAGATTTTAGAAAATTTGAAAAATTTCAAAAATGGCCTTTAAGATACATTTCAAAATAATTAAGCCTGCTTCGGTTTTCATGATAAAGAAGAATATATTTTCACATATATAATTAATTGGGTAGTTAACATATAGCTTATTTATGATAATTTGATTATTTTTTTTAAAAAGGTGCACGCAACTTTGTTTATAATTTTTATTTGAAAAGTTTTTACTGTGATTAATAAAATGACATGATTTTTTTCCAAGAAAACTTTCTTAAGGGTAGTTTACCAAAAACCTCTTTTTTGAATTTTTTTGTTCCAAGCTGTAATTTACTATGTGGGAAGGTTTGTACAATTGTGTAGTATCATTTATTTTATAGTGTTTTACAAATAGATATCACTATTTCAAACAGTACAACCAGTTTTTATTATTTTATTATAAATATTACAATTGACCAGGAAATGTTGAAAATACCACTTCGGCACTGAAACAAATTTTTATTTCTTTAAAAAAATCGGTTTTACGCTTGTTATATCAATATTTTGTTCCATGAATTAAATAATGAAAAATGTTTAGGTGATATTTTTTCCTCGTTAAATAATTTCGAATTTATAATTATTTAATTTTGAAGATTATTTTTCTTTCAGTACAAATAACAAAACATAATTATTTAAAATTTGGAATAATTTTTTTTTTGGAGGGGAGAGTGTTAGATGGGATAAAGTGAATATATCAGTTTTTATTTAAATTTATTCCATTTGCTTGCGTGTTTCAAGTGAAGCCTGCCATTGGCAACAAATGTTACGCACCTCCCACCCTCAACCCCTAGAGGCTAAGCGCTAAACCAGTGGTGTGAAAGGGTGAGAAAGAGAGAGAGAGAGTAAAAATCCCGTGGCTTGTACGCCCCAGAAATTAATTACGACTCGAAGAGGACCATCAAAGAAGAGAGAAAGAAAGTGCAAATTAGCCTCGACTCAGTGGGTTCATTAAGATCCACCTACGTACAATATTGGCGTGTGTGGAAGCTAGATTAAAGCGATAGTTTTGCAGAAAACTCAAATCCTTTAGAATACTCGAGATTCTAAGATTTTAAAAAAAAATATATTTATTTGAATTTTCCTAAAGCTAAAATTATCCTTAATAGTGGTTTAGATCGTTATTAATAAAGTACAACTCTTTAACAAGCACACAAAACATAAATTTACCACTTAAGGTGGCCACCTCTTTCAGCGAGAAAGTATCAATCACTGTCAGATAGAGTTTAGCGTCCATTATTCTACTATGACAGAGCTCATACTTAAAAGTGCCAAGGGCCACAATTATTTTTTTTAGTACTGCTTCTTACATCCGTTCGGGTTATACGCCTATACAATAACTACGCATATGGTTTTTGGGTTGAGAGAGGTTATATTTATAAGTGTAGCCACATTTGCGTGGAGGGAGAGTGGAAAACTATTTTGGGAAACCACCCTCACTACACCTGACCAAGATTCGAGCCTATAGCTCTTCGTCATCGGTAATCTAGTCTACTTCGAGAATAGCACCTTAGACCATCTGACCATCGAAGTGGATGAGAGCCAAAGTTGAATCCACGAGTCTAGTGGTGAGCCGTATCATAATCGCCTATTTTTTTTTATCAATTTATGGCAAGATGAGAACAGGTATTTAATTGTGAATTTTTATTCATCGTTCAGCGTGCCATTGAAAATCATTCCGCGTGCCGCTCTTGGCACGCTTGCCGTAGGTTGGCGGCCTTTGTTGTGAGAGTCTCGGAAGAGAGAAAGGGAAGTTTGGTTTGGATAGAGATGAGAATCTGGATAGCTCAATCGTTAAGAGTGTAACACTTTAAGATAAAGATTAAGGTGTGGAAGAGAGAAAGGGAAGTTTGGTTTGGATAGAGATGAGAATCTGGATAGCTCAATCGTTAGGAGTGTAACACTTTAAGATAAAGATTAAGGTGAGAGTGTAGGGGAAGCCAGTTAAGGGCAGTATTTTAGAAAAAATTTCATACAAACTTTTTTTTTGTCAAAATAAATTAAATAATTCTCCAGCAGAAATAAAGAGTTTAATTTTCCTCGCATAGTGATATCAACAATTGTTGAATATCTGTCGAGGGTGTCCTGGAATTTGATGACAACTTTTCCTGTTCATTTAAAAAAAGTTTTTGTCATCTAATGCCGCAATGCTCGTGATAGATGTTCAACAACTTCCTTAAGATCACCATGCGAAGAAAATTGAACTGTGTCTCTACTGGAGCAATATTTGATTTATTTTGGCCAAAAAAAGGTTTTGCTATAAGAAATGAAAAAACATGTTGCTTTTCTCGCGTCCCCTACACATCCACTTTAAGGGTTTAAATCCCCCGCTTACCACCCATTTTTAAAATATAAGATGTCTTTTCATATATAACATAAATTAAACACTTGTTTTTCCAAATACAAAAACTCTATACGTATTTTCAGACCACTAGTTTTATACCTCCGACATCGCTGTGAAGATAAAAAAGGTAAATAAAAAATATTTAGGTTAAAATTTACCTTTTATAGGACTCCAACTATTGCACCCGGCACTATAAAATTATAAGTATATATTCTAGTGGCTCTTCTTTAAACGTATGCACCCCTATCCTCCACTTCTTTCTATGATGGGAGAACATTTTGGCAAAAATTTGGTATGGAAGGGGAACCCATAAATAAAAATTATTTGAAATATTGGTCAATTTATTTGTCACGTTTTTTTTCCATGCTCTTGACATTGAAAATGCTTTTCTTTTATAAGAGTCAAAATGTTGAAAAAGGGAGTGGGTATGTGGGAAAAGGGGGCATTGGCTCACTAGAATTAATTTCTCCTAATTTTTCGTAACTTGTGAAGAAATTGTTGCAACGTAAACTTAGTTGGTCAAAATTCAAAACAAATTCGTTTAGAAAATGTCCGATGTGATCTTTAATGTGGAGAAAATCATAGTTCAGCTAGCTACAGTCGTGAGGTACTTCAGGTAGTAACAGTCTTGAATTAGTTTAGCTAGTAGAAGTCTTGAAGTAGTTCAGGTAGTAACAGTCTTGAATTAGTTTAGCTAGTAGAAGTCTTGAAGTAGTTCAGGTAGTAACAGTCTTGAATTAGTTTAGCTAGTAGAAGTCTTGAAGTAGTTCAGGTAGTAACAGTCTTGAATTAGTTTAGCTAGTAGAAGTCTTGAAGTAGTTCAGGTAGTAACAGTCTTGAATTAGTTTAGCTAGTAGAAGTCTTGAAGTAGTTCAGGTAGTAACAGTCTTGAATTAGTTTAGCTAGTAGAAGTCTTGAAGTAGTTCAGGTAGTAACAGTCTTGAATTAGTTTAGCTAGTAGAAGTCTTGAAGTAGTTCAGGTAGTAACAGTCTTGAATTAGTTTAGCTAGTAGAAGTCTTGAAGTAGTTCAGGTAGTAACAGTCTTGAATTAGTTTAGCTAGTAGAAGTCTTGAAGTAGTTCAGGTAGTAACAGTCTTGAATTAGTTTAGCTAGTAGAAGTCTTGAAGTAGTTCAGGTAGTAACAGTCTTGAATTAGTTTAGCTAGTAGAAGTCTTGAAGNGGGGGACAGACCGACCTCCAGTTTCTCGTTATGTACAGGCTCTTAGGGAAGGTAGAGAGGGTGTGGGAGCCTTTAATATACAGAGTGACGGAGAATTCATATAGAAGGATTAACACGACTGTTTCGCCTACACGGGAATAACAGCCACCATCTTTATTAGGGCGGTTATTACAAAATATCTTCCGCCGTCGTGGGCGAGATTTCAAAGAGCCCGATTACCAGTCTACCGGGCCCACATCATAGGGTGCTGAGATTCAGCCGTTTAATCTGGGAAACACGCACCGGTGGCCACACAGGCTAATTGTTAGGCTCGTCTAGTATGATTTGCCTAAAACTAAGGGTTCAGGGTTAAAATTCCTATAGGATATACTGAGATTTTTATTTTTCCTTAATGATTTCTCACTCGCCTACCCCATAAGTACGGGTATATTTACTCTAAATTCTACCTACCCTTAAGCGTAGTTTGATTTTGATATTTAGCACCGCGTCTTATTACTCGTTCGTATAGTACTCTAGTCAGATGTACTGATTTCGCTAATGTGCTAGGGAGGAGAAAGGTTGAATTTAGAGGAAGCGTACCCATATTTGTGTCGTAGGAGAGTGGAGAATCACTTAGTGAAAACCACCGTCAGTACACCCGACCGGGATTCGAACCCCAATATCCCTGTCATCGGCAGTCTAGTCAATTGCAAGAGTGACGCCTTAGACCATTCGACCACCAAATCGGATCTAAGGGTAGTTAAAGCGCGTACGTAGGGTCTGGGGAGGGGGTTGCAAAAAGCAGTGGGAAAAAAATATGTTTTTTTTAAATCTACCGTGTTGCAAAAAAGGTCGAGGTATGATTGAAGGGTTCACAAAATAAGTGTGCTCCCAGGCGCTGATGACCCCACTTGTGTCGAAGCCCCCGTCGAGAACGACAATGATACATAACTAGGAAAACCTGGCTACATTTTTGGCAGTGTCTAAGACCATTTAGAGTTTGATTGTTGGTCGTTTTAAAATCAAGAGACCAACAAACCCGCATTCTTAGAGTTAAAAGTAGACTACTCACACAAAGGTAAAAATATATATTTTAAAATAGCGTATTAGAGATATTTAAACATATTATTACATACATTATTATGTGCCTGACACCTTATGCCTTGTATACACGAGTCATTTTCGTACATAGTTCAGTAGTGAACTCAGTACAAGTCATCTAATACCGATAAAGTGTTCTCATGGTGTCTATTGGCAAAAAACGTAACCTTAATAGAAAATTGTGCTTAATTTGGTAGTAATATTATAAATATTCCATTGTGTACATCTCATATGAATGTCTAGTTACACTAAATTTCAGTCCCATATATTAATTACTTTACTTTAATAATGGTACGCAAAAAGCATAAAATAACAAGTTTGACCCCTTATAGCTCGTGAGCTACAATGATTTTAAATAATTGAATCTCTATTCATAACTTATAATTAATTAGACACCTATTAAAATTATGCAATACAATGTTTAGTGTAGAACCTCTAACAGCTTCGATGTGGGTTTTAAAAAATTAAAACTTCGATGGTTAGGGGTTAGAAACCAAAGTTTTTCAAACAATGGAACCTGGCCGATGTTGACATCGACGCTCAATTGCCCATCCCTACTACCTACACGTGGTGAAGTCAAACGCGGGCGGTGTCACTATAGTCCGGTATTGCTCGCGATTCGCGCCCCTCGACTGAGATATGCTATCGACCGTGGCGAACAGAGTGGGGAGGAGAGACAAGGTAGGGGGTGTGGAGAGCAATCTGTCAGCACGGGACTACGCTACGGGCCGGGCCGGGGGTCGGGTCTGTAATGTCCCGAGCTACCGCCGCTGAGCGCTGACAACTGTGCTAACAAGAATGTGAGGGGTAGGGGGAAAAGGTCGGAGAGTCGAGTCGCCCGCGTTTAGCTCGTTACCCAGGGCGACCGTGGGCGCCAACAAATAGTCCACACACACACACACTGATCATTGCCAGCCGCAAGGACACTCGATAAGGGAGGTTGAGGGAGGGGGGTTCAAATCTCGACACTGGTCTTTTCCCACACCCTATCGAACCTCGATTTTTAATTTTTCCAGTCTTGGTTCAGGCGAATGCTGATGCATTAACTTTAAATTAATATTATTCTTGCTTTCTTAGATCTTTGAGGGCCTACAATGGCATACAATCGTGATAGTTGTAACCTTTTTATATTCGACCTTGCATAAATAATTTGTGTAACGTGTTTTTACTTATTAATCTATCTATTCCGGGGAACAACCCGATAACAGAAAGTTTTGAAACACTTTTATCTTGTCAAGTTCAACCTGAAATCTCTCAGCTGTTACAAAAGAATGATTACATCCACTATCGGAACAAAAAATATTTAGCATCCGTTAGCTGGTTATTGGAAACTTTCATCCTTGTCATCTAGGTGAAATGTCATGGGGGCATTAGAATGACGAGTTTTAGAGGGAATACAATTGTCAATCACCTGGAGAAAGCATAAGAAACAACAGGATGGAAGTGGGCTTACCTCTAACGTTCCCGGCCTGGAATCAAACTCCAACATCTCACTTTCAAGTCGGTAAGTTTGTTTACTAAGTACGTTCAATAAGGTTAGGAACGACTTAATAATCTAAGGCCCCTTTTATGCCAACGGCAAAAACCATCCGTTTTATAAATCAATGGGAACAAATGGATACCTTTATTCTCTGTCGTTAGAGTTAGCGCACCGCGGACCTTACCTACAGCGGGGTTCCAGGCCAAATGAGGTCGGAAGAGCACATTTCCACGGTTATAGTCTAGCAAGAAAACATCTAGAATCTTCCAATTTCATGAAATAGGGGTTGAAGCCTGTTAACAAAAACTAAGATTTTACGACAGAGACACAGACTTAACAACATACAAAATAAAAGGACCACCAAAGCTTATTAAATCAGGAGAGAATATTCTAACACAAGAGTCAATAAGTTGAATACTATAAAATTGTCCACTAACTTTGAAAATATTAAAAATGGGAACTTTTGATTTGGAGCAATATGAAAGGGGAAAATCTATATGATTACACGACTTAGACTTATTCACCAACGGGGGTGGGTCAGTGAGCTAACACTAAACTGCAAGTCAAGAGTTGATTTAGTCCGACACTTATTTTGTTGTGTAGGGAGGGAGGGAGGGTGGAATTGTATTTAAGGAAAACACCCTCAGTACACCCAACCTGGATTCAAACACCGATATCCCTGTCACTATTCATCCAGTCTATTAAGAGAATGATGCATCAGACCACGCAACCACCGATGCGGGTGACACTTTAATTAAGTCATTAACACATACAACTACTGATCTTAGGGTCTTGGTTTCGAATCTTGGTAGGGCTAAGTACGTATAACTTTAATTTATTTATTTTTTAAATGTATTTCAAAAATGTTAAAGCTTCGGTCTGGGTTGTTTGTGCCTAGCTTATAATTAACTTGAGATATATTCCTCATGATACTAAAACATTTAACTTTTTTTTTATTTAAAAAGGGGGCGATTCGGTAAATTTCCAAATGACTATTGACCAATTAGTCACTAGGATAGTAATGTTTTTAAACTGTGTATGGTCACACATTAAATTTAATTTCAATAACTATGATAGAGTGTTTTATCAAATGAGCTGAATGAGTTTCTTTTAAATATGGTAGAGGAACTCACTTCAGTGGCCGAATGGTCTAAGGTGTCATCCTCCTGTTAAACTGGCCCATGGATGACGGGGAGATTGGGGTTCAAATCCCAGTCAGATCTATTGAGGGCGGTTTTTCCTAAATGTTTTCCCACTCTCCTTCCACTCAAATGAAGGTATATTACCTCTAAAATGCTTCTGTCCTAATCCCTACCTCATCAGAGAAATTATCATAATTACGTATAACCCGAACAGGTAGTTGGACGCGGTGATATAAAAAAGTTGGTTGAAAGAGAATGTGAGTTAAAGCCAGTGTTTTTGCAGCTTTTATAAAAAAAAAGGCAGCAATAAATAAAATATTGCTTCGGTGGATAGATCTAGTTTTATATTCTACACAAAGTTATATCAACACTTCTTGAATATTTGTCTTGAACATAATGTAATACAATGAAAATATTTTTAAATCAAGAGTAAAGGTTATCATCAAATTCCAGGATGTACATGATAGATATTCAAGAACTGCTGAGCTCTTTTAAACTTTACGTGGTTGCGGTGTGCAACTTGTGGGGTTGTTACTGCCCTTCTGGCGTGGCCCACGCCCTATTTGATGTCCATGTCTGACTCCCTTCAGGGGCGGCATGATACCTTGTTGATAGATAATAACCTATGTCTGGTATGTGGTTGGCACCTAGGTTGATTGTGGTTTAACTCATGATATCTAGCAATACTAATTGGTTACTTGCCAGCCTATACTGTATGGAGGCATAGAATCCTGAATGACAACCTTCCCTAGGATATTTACCCGGTGTTTCTATGACTGGGACAGATAGACAATTCTCTGTAACTTATGTAACTAATTCAATTAGGTCAAGCTAGCTTCACTGGCATATATCGTTCTCAACTCCTAAAATAGAGTTGTTTGTATTAGAATGTGGGTAGATTCTGATCATTCCTTGCTCACCTGTCATAATCCATTAGATGTTTGTTGCGAAGAATTTGCTATCGCTACTATATTGTGTTTGTAGTCTGTGTCTCCAGTCGGGGAGTAACTTTAAATAACCTCAGTTTCTGTCTTCCTCTCTAGGAGGTATGATTGTACCTTTTTTAAGAGTGGGGCGATGGTTCATAACACTAGCGGAGTTTAATTGTAGAATTAGACCAACGTCGCTTCACGCCGGGTTCGCTCTGAGTGCGTCAGTTATTAACTTATTGTATTTTGATAACTACCTTGTAATTGCTTGATTTGTTTGCTCTATTAAACTCTTATGTCAACATGCATTTTAATCTTATGCTTTCAAGTGTTAACTAACCTTGTCTATTTCCTATGTTCATGTAGTCGACGTATTTAGTGATAGCTAAAGCGCCGCTACAATACAAATAAACGATAACTCACGATGGTAAAAAAGTGATGTATCTGTTTTGGCAAATAGAAGGCTCATATTATAGTGAGGACATCCGACTGCTAAACGAGTCGGTCACTACTTTTGATCGGACGACTAAACAGTTGGATCGTGTGAAAGACGCCATACCACCATAATGTATTAGTAGTCACACGACCAAAACCCGTACGACAGAAATCCTAGAGTGTGAAAGAACACTAAAAATCAAACTAAATGTTTCCACTGCAGCAATTATTTTTTAATTAGTTCAAAAGTTTTTTTTTATAAAAAACTTCAAAAATACGGACCTTAGCTCACGTTTTATTCCATACCACCTTTAAAGCGTGTATTTCTGGTGTTGTGGCTGAGAGCCTTAAGTCACATGTCACATTTGAATAAGTTTAGGCTACATTCTTCGAATACTGCCTGGATGTCTAATAAGAGTATAAATAGCTCTGAGTTTACTATAATAATTGGAAGTCCATGGCGATAATAACCCTATTATGTTAAAACCCTTTGGATGTGTGTCAAAATTTCCCCCAAATTGGAAAAATAATGGAATGCGATCACCAGTGTGTTTGGGCCAATAAAAAGGAGGATAATTTATGCTTGTGTTCATTTGTCCATCCATTTGGCTGTTAAAGTGTTCGAAAACAAAGCATACAAAAAGGATTAAGGAATACCCGCATCGGTAGCCACATGGTATAAATGTCAATCTCATTTTGTCAGGTTTTATCCTAAATTGGTTTCAAATCACTATTCATGAAAATGCGGGTGAACGTCATCTGAATTTTTCTTCTCATCCTGTCATCCATAAACTCACCACAAGTCTATTGCTTACACCCCACAGTTTATCTATCAGCTTGCCACAAGTCTATTGCTTCCCACTTTATGTTTATCAGCTCACCACAAGTCTATTGCTTCCCACTGTCTGTCTATCAGCTCACCGCAAGTCTATTGCTTCCCACTGTCTGTCTATCAGCTCACCGCAAGTCTATTGCTTCCCACTGTCTGTCTATCAGCTCACCGCAAGTCTATTGCTTCCCACTGTTTGTCCATGAGCTCACCACAAGTCTATTGCTTCCCACTGCCTGTCTATCAGCTCACCACAAGTCTATTGCTTCCCACTGTCTGTCTATCAGTTCACCACAAGTCTATTGCTTCTCACTGTCTGTCTATCAGCTCACCACAAGTCTATTGCTTCCCACTGTCTGTCTATCAGCTCACCACAAGTCTATTGCTTCCCACTGTCTGTCTATCAGCTCACCACAAGTCTATTGCTTCTCACTGTCTGTCTATCAGCTCCCCACAAGTCTATTGCTTCCCACTGTCTGTCTATCAGCTCACCACAAGTCTATTGCTTCTCACTGTCTGTCTATAAGCTCACCACAAGTCTATTGCTTCCCATTGTCCGTCTATCCGCTCACCATAAGGCTATTGCTTCTCACTGTCTGTCTATCAGCTCACCACAAGTCTATTGCTTCCCATTGTCCGTCTATCAGCTCACCACAAGTCTATTGATTCCCACTGTTTGTCTATCAGCTCACCACAAGTCTATTGCTTCCCACTGTCTGTCTATCAGCTCGCCACAAGTCTCAATACCTCTATTTTCCTCTAAAAATGAAGTGTGGTGAGTTGATAGGTGTGGTGAGTCGATACGTACACGTAATTAATATAGGCCTAACCCACTTCGGTGGCCTCAAGGTCTAAGGCGCTACTCTCACAGTAGACTAGACTGTCAATCACGGAGAAATTGAGGTTCTAATCTCTCTCGGGTGTACTGAGAATATTTCAAAATGGTTTTACACTTTCCCTCCACACATATGGGGGTACACTTCCTCTAGAGATAGCGTTCATCATCTCTAAAATCACTAACGTAGTTAGTACATAAGTGTATAGCCCAAATTGGTAGTAAGACGTGGTGCTACAATACATAGACCTATAAAGGCTACTTATAACGTGAATGGGTACTATGACTCATCGAGAGGAGGGGGGAATGCAACAAACCTCCTGTTTACTCTGCAATACGTTACACTGTCCTGATATGCTTATAGTCTATTATCAACTTCGCAGGCGCTGTCCTTTGCGCACGGCTACTGCCTCATTATCACTTTCGATAGTCGTATCAATTTGGAGAGGAGCAAACGGCGAAACCTTTAATGAGTCTTCCAAAGGTATATTAGCACGCCTGCTTCTATTCGAGGAGGCAAAGGTTCAATTCCAAACGCCTGCATAAGCTATTTCATAACTTGTTTAGTAATATATTATTATAGGTATTTAACTTACACTTTCTGAGCCAATTATTATTGATTATATCACCCCACGACATGCAAACTAACTTAAGGAAGTTTCTTACCTGTGACGTCACGGCCGGTCAAGATAACATTTCCCGTGTGAATGAATTTAAGTTTTACTCAGCGAGTTTTAAAGATAAAACGTTGAAACAAAAAACATAAATTCTTAAATTGGTCCTACAGTGTTACAAAATTACTATTTTTTTAATCTATAAGTATTTTTTTTGTAAAATTATTTTTTATAATTTCTCTAAAACTTAGGCTATTTGGCTCTGTCACGTAAATGGCCTGCAAGAGTCTTCCTGTCAGGATGTAGAGTAAAAAAGTCTGTGATTGCATAGTCTGTCTAGAATACGAAACAAGGAAAGGGTAAAATTTAAAGGCAAGTCAATGTTTTCAAGTCGCAAATTTTAAAGTGACTCTGTAAACTCGTCAGAGGAAGAGGGAAAGGGCCATCAGCCCATAGACAAGAGCACACTCAGGGTTAACTTCTAATTTTCTTCCCTCCCTTTCTATTTTGCACATTGGTGCCCAAGTGTGATGATAGTGCTTAGACTGCTTAGGTGCGTCAAGCTAAGATGCAACCCGCTTCGCGAAATGGCTTCGAAATCTCCAGGTAGACAACGACGTTAATTCTAGAACATTCAACCAGACATTAATAATAATTAATGAAAGAGAAAACCCCAATTTCACCAATGATTAAGTTTGCAACCATGCCTGATATTCAAACCCAACTACTCTTAGATCAGTAGGAAGTCACACTACCAACTGTGTTAAAGTGTCGCAGCGTACCCAAATAAAATTGTGTCAACAAAGTGCAAGCTAAACATATAATTTAAATTATAAGAACAAATATATGTATGTTTTCATCATTTACTGGTGTTTAAATGCTTTAAACCCTCTGGCTTGGAGTTTGCAATAAATTGGACTGCTATTGACGGGGAGAACAAGGTCAGAGTCCCGGCTGGGTGTGCAATGCTCCGCATACGATGTGCCACGGCACACTGGTACATCCTGACGACAAATTATGTGTGCCGCGAGGCCGCAGCCCAGAGCACTCCGTGTCGCTGATCAATAAGAACACGATTGAAGTTGGTACGGGCAGGAGCCCTGCGTCATCCCCGTTTCTTACTTACTAATATTTTAAATACATCTGACCAAATCAAAAGCTTTCGTGTTACGCTAGAGTTACGGTTTACCCAAATTACTATTGGTTTGAACTATATGTTTCCAAATATTAAAGAAACGGGCACAAAAAAAAATTAACTTCAACCTTTAAAGTTACTTCAGTGAACAAATAATTTAGTCTGTACTTTCCTCATGCTGATTTAATTTACAGCCGTTGGACTAGGTGCACATTCCATTTTCTGCTACCACGGAACGTACCCAAAACAAAAAAATGGGCCGAAAAAAAACCCCATGCTTTTTAAATATACCGTGAGCTTAAAAAGTTTGTGGAACACTGCACTAGAGGTTAGCTCTTCATCTGTGATTTATCAACGTAGATTTCCCCTCCCTATATACTCTAATGCGGGTGAAATTTCTCTAAAACCTCTCCTACCCGTTAACACCTGGATTAAAACATTAGCAACCTTGACCTTAAAACGTGCTATTATTATTATTTATTTTTTTAAATAGAATCAGGAGTATCATTGGGGGAACTGTTGAGGAACAATAAAGTTTGGCAAAATGTTTTATAACTTTTTTTTGTTTGTGTAGGGGAAATAAAACGTGACACTTCTCATAAGAAACTAAAACTATCGAGGAAAACTTTTGTTTTGTTTTCGGCTCGGGACGTGGATGAGTCCCCTTACAGGTGTTACATTTCCATCCTTCTTTTCTCCTCCCCCTTTCAGTTAAAGTCCCCTCCAACCCACCACACACATTTTCCAGAGATATACGGGCTCTCACCGCTCATTTGTTTCACTGTCTCACTCCGCCATGCACCGCTCTTCTATTCTTTTTTTTTTTATCTCTAGTACGAGTCACAGTGTAGCGCAGAACGGGGCGGCCACATCGCATCCGGCAACCGCATGGGTAACAGCGAGAGACGAGGCAAGCTCGGGACAATTAGTGGCGCGCTCCCGCGGCCGGACTCGCCTTTGGGGCAACATAGGACTAAGGGACGTTGCGGAAAAAAATAAACGCAAGTACCCTTTTAACTCGCCATTTCAAACGATATTGGGTTTGATAGTGAGAGAAGAGGAATATTATTTACTCACTCCCTGGCTTTATCAGGCACGGTGTGTCATTTCTCAGGATGTCTTCGTAGCAACTATCATTAGTAGCCGGGAGGGTTGGCTCGGCTGCAATGAGCATGGGTGTAGTGCTCAACGAGGTTCAAATTCCAGCTGGTTTTCCCCGTTGTGACTTTCATTGTGATCGTCCCAATATTAATGGTACACCTTCTTAAAGTTCAACTTTCTCATCCCGTTTCCTTAGCGTGAACCGTACATTGATTAATAATATCCATTTAAAAAAAAACCACAAGGCCTTTTTTATTGATATGTTGGTGGGTCACTCAGGGGTCACCTTAATAACTGGAATAGTGACCATTCAATAACATCATATCTCTTCTTGCTTTATCAGGCAGTGTGCAATCAGAGACCATCTTAATAACTGGGATGGTGACCATTCAATAACATCATATCTCTTCTTGCTTTATCAGGCAGTGTGCAATCAGAGACCATCTTAACAACTGGGATGGTGACCATTCAATAACATCATATCTCTTCTTGCTTTATCAGGCAGTGTTGCAATCAGAGACCATCTTAACAACTGGAATGGTGACCATTCAATAACATCATATCTCTTCTTACTTTATCAGGTAGTGTAGTAATCAAGGATCATGTATCAAAATAACAGTACAAATATTTAATAGGGTTACCAACTGTGCTTTTTTTTCAGCTTAGTAATAGACTGTTCTTTTCATGTGGGGTCAACCCTGTCTCAAAATTCAGTGGTGTTCAGTGTTTTGTAGGTGAAGGGGGTTTGTCACTTTGTTCTTGAGTTTCCTTTTCAAAGTGGTGAGGTGTTCGATGTCGTTTTTATAGCGTTAATCTTTTGAATAATTAATTATATAAATAGGATATTACATAATTGATTAAAAACATTCTTTTAGACTTTGAAAAGATGTCCCGAAAAAGATTTTCACTTTTGAAAGACCACTCCTTTACTTTAATTGTGTATCATGAAGGTAAATAAAGCTATCTTAAATAAAGAATAGAATAATGTATTTCACTTAAAAAATAAAAGAATAGGTTTCTCACTTTAAGATGATAACTTAGGCCTATACTTGTATAGAAATTAGTTTCCCTTGTTGTGCTTTCAAAAGACTCTCTATTTGAGTTTTCTTTTTAGGTTGAGCCTGTAGTATGTTCCCACTTCTCCCCCTTTATACCGACTCTTTATAATTTGTGTGAAAAATCCTCCCGAAATGATTCTAGAGGCAACCAATATTTAAAAACAATTTGTAAGGAGGGGAGGAGGAGGTAGATATTTTGGGATACATTTACAATCCCCCATTGTGCTTCACCTGCTTTTAAATTCAGGAGCCGTCACTGTTTATAATGAATCAGTATATTTTGCCAATACCACGTGATATGAAGGATACAGAGCGTATGGATATTATTGAAATATTAGTTCAAGGTCTTTAAAGACAGTAAGGACACATATCTACAAACAATAGAAAGATAGTGTATTATTTTCGTTACATTTTTTTAACCATTATTGTTTGTTTGTTTACAATAGGCTACATTTATTGATTCATTTTAATTTTTAATAATATGTACGGTTTACAAAGATAGAATTAATTTTTTTTTTAAATTCACAACAACTCCAGGGGGCACCCGTGGATGAGCGACTACAAAGATTAAAATTTAACACAAAAATATATCCCTGATCGAGCATATAACTCCAATAGTAAAATGGAAAAATCATACAAAAACCCAACTCATATCCCATAATGGGCGGCGGCCTTAAATAATTACCAGTAAACGCAAAGGGCATGAAACAGAACAGAAACACAAGAAATCACCTCATATTTCAGAGGGGATTGACCATAATTGTTTGGAGTCGCATTGCCGATTACGTAGCATCATGAATAACTAGGTGTTTCCTCTTCGAAAGTCATTTTTTATTTCACTTCTTAAGTGATTCTTTTAAATAATAGCCAATATCAATACACCTGAATCACTTGTTTTCTAACCCCAGTAAATACTGGTGGTCACTAAGCGTCTCCTTTTCTATTTCACTTCACTTGCAGCCAACAGTCGACCTTGAAGGTAAAGACGAATATATAGTAACCTCCTCAATCAAACAATTTTAGTAGTGCTTTCTAGCGGTGAGACATGAGACTAGATTTCATTTTTCAACTCGTGTTAAATAATGTTGTCCATACTCTAGTATATCCTTAGAATAACACATTCAAAGTCTCTTGTTCCCTTTTAGCTCTTTCTTACTCTCCCCCATACCTGTTCTCGACTGTCTTGTAAAGACCGACTGCCACTTGTATTTCCACGGGACGACCTTCCCACTCCAACACTCCAAGGGAGAGAATCGTGACACGGGTCATCTGCTGGTCAGGTGCGTATATACCTGCGTGCGTGCCTGCGTGCGTGCGGGCTAGGACATGTTTTTATAATAGTGTGGTTCATCTTGACGAGTTTGATGTAATGGCCGTTCTGTCTACCGGTCACTTTTACAGGTCTCCAGGGTTAGGGTGAAAACCTACGAATGATTTGAATAGTAAATTCTCAATCAGTTCCAATGGTATTTATAGTTCTCTCTTTATGTCCAACAGATTTTCTCTCTCTTTCCAACCCTCAAGCAGTGACACTAGTCTATTTCAATCACTCTTCATGTTCAACAACCGGCAATAAATAGTAATTTATTTATTTAAGTGAGCTAAAAAAATGTGTTAGCTACTTAACCTAATATAAAGTCTAACCTAACCTTGTACAACACACTCAAGGCAGCAACCTCGGTCAGCGAGAAAATATCAATCGCTGTCACGCGACACAGCTTAAAATACAATGGTCTGTCTCTTTTTATGGAACTATTTTTATATTATGTTTAAGCTTATACTACCTTTTGCTATTCACTTCCCCTCCCCACCCAACCAGCACTCTTGTCATGTAAATAAGAAAAAACAAAACTTCTTATCTTAAGGTCAAGAGGAAAGCTATCTACTAGTTCTAAAATTTCTTAAAACTTTATGTTATGAGCCTATCAAAAAATTACTCTAATTATTAGAGCAGGGGTTCTCAACCAGGGGGAATTACCCCCCTCCGCCCAACCAGGGGGTAATTTTAGGGTTTTGGGGGGGATTAAGACCACAGACTAATATTGTTTAAACAACATTTTTTCTTCAAACTACAATATTTCTGACTTTGTATAAACAGTTTGTTTAGTTTGACGCACTGGACTTGGTGAACGGTAATTTTAATTTAATTGTAAAGCTCCACAGTAAATATAATCAAAGTAATGTGTATTTATGTATTAATATAGAAAAAAAAGTTTTCAGTATTATATGTATATTATTCAGAATGCAACTTTTAAGCTAGGCAATCTTGGAGGGGGGGAATGACATTCTGACATGTGGTGAAAAGGGTGCATGTTACTAAAAAGGTTGAGTGGGAACCACTATGTTAGAGGGAGGCCAAATATAGAACCCTTTTTCATCAAGCCTATTCTAATAGCTCCACAAATAAGTTTAAATAGTCGTAGAAAATGAGATAGTATCACATTTTCACAACTCAAACCATGGTGTTGTTTAGTAAAAAGAGCCCTGTTGGAATCTTTAGACTTTATTTTGGCGTGAACCATATTTTAAAATAACGCGTCATAGAATTAAATATTGCATTAGAGCTGAACGTCTGCGCGGAAATTTCTCGCTTACCGAGACGACACCCTTAAGAGCAGCACCTATTTGAAGGGGCAAATCCTCTGTTGTAATTTCTCATGAGGATGACAGTTCTGAAATTTCAAAACCACTAAAACAATCCTCAAAACCATTTGTGTTGCACTCTTGTTAAGAATGTTTAGTTGTCTAAGGAAGACTATATCTATATATGTCTGGAACTATTGATATTGATCTCAAAACTGTGATATTTCACGTGAAACATCGTTGAAATTTAGATAATTTAATATTATAAAGATTTTTTTTAAACTCTAAAACTTAAAATATAAGGTTAAAATACCATTTAGGTTTGAACCATGTTTTGAAATAAAAATAAATCACCTCTCAAAAAACGCGGGATTTTTGCAACGCGTTTAGGTGCTTTGGCAAGCGGTCCTCTTAAGGACGGGATGTAGGGGACGAGAGAAAAGATTATAGTTTTTTTTTAAGTTTTATAGCAAAACTTTTTTTGGCCAAAATAAATAAAGTATTGCTCCAGTAGAAACAAAAAGTTTAATTTTCTTCACATGTTGATATCAACAGTTATTGAATATCTGTTACGAGTGTAGCGGAATTAGATGACATATTTTATCATTAAACTCCAGGACACCCTTGGCAACCTGTTGATGTCACCATGTGAAGAAAATTAATCTCTATGTTTCACTGGAGAAATACTTTTTTTATTTTAGCTAGAACAAATTTTGCTAAAAAAAAAACCCTGAAAAAAACACCTTTTTCTTCCGTCTCCTATATACCCTCCTTAACAAAAACCCTCGACCTCAGCGTCAATAAATAATCGCAGTAAAAGGCCTGGGTGACTGGAAAATCACATGAATATTAAATTATTAATCAAAGCGTAGGCTATGGCAATATTTGCGACTTGGTCGCCGCAGGTCATCAGAACATCGAACAATATAACGAGGTAATATTACATGCAGGTGTCCTGTTCGCGGGGACCAGCTCACAAATATGACCATAGCATAGCGTAACATAGAATTGAATCACGGTATCCTAGACGCAAGGAGGGCGAGCGTTTATTTAATAAAGTAGAGTTGTGATTTCTAATCTTAGATGAAGCTTGAATGAAGTAACTGGGAGAAAGCAGAATATCAAACACATTTCGTGACATTTGGCTTTTCGTCGTTACGTTTTCCAGTCGGGCCAGTTCAACAGGTTGTTTTGTGTTTGTTGTATTTGTTAAATTTTTTAATTTAGCTCCACGTCTTACTATCCGTTTGGGTTACACGCTTAAGTACTAGTTATGCTAATGGGTTAGGAATTTGGAAGGTTGAATTTAAGGGAAGTGGACCCGCATTTGCGTGGAGGCAGAGTGGAAAACCATTTAGGAAAAAACACCCCAGTTCACCAGACCGAGATTTGAAACCTCAATCTACCCCTCCTCAGCAGTCTAGCTCAACACGAAACTAGCGCGTTAGCCAACTACGCCACTGAGGCAGGTTATGTTTGCTAAAACAATGCAATTCTACACATTACTGCTTCCAACCACCAGGTTAGAAACAAGGTGATTACATCGATTATTAATCCAAAGAAAAATGGAGTATTTTATTTGGGTTTTTTTTCTATGCGTCCTACTCTTGCCTTTTCAAATGTAACGCACTCAATCAGGTTAGAAACAAGGTGATTACATCGATGATTAATCCAAAGAAAAATGGAGTATTTTATTTGGGTTTTTTTCTCTGCGTCCTACTCTTGCCTTTTCAAATGTAACGCATTCAACTACACTAACTGAGCAGGAATGAGGAAATAAGTATTTATGAGGAAAAAATAGCCGCATTTACGTAGAGGGGTAGTGGGAAACCATTCGGGATTCAAACCCTGACCTAGTCATCAGTGACCGGAATATGTAATGATATTGACGGTTAGTCCATCTGTACGGGTAATATATTGAAGCTTTATAGGCCTACATTGTCAATTTTCAGTTTTCATTCAGTTTCATTCAGTTTTATTTATTTTTCATCCTGAAACAACGACGACAGATCTGCGTAAAACATTTGAATACGAAAATGTTCAGAGCTCTTAGTTAAAAATTAATCTAGTTAAAATCATTTACAAATAATGGATATATTATTCAGCTCTGAACGTTAACGTTTTTATAACTTATTTAAAACAAACCTACTAAAGTATTTTATTTTTTCATAACTGAATTATTGTGCATGGGTAAGTAAAGCCGTCGGTCCCATGTCGATTGTGGAATGTAAAAGAACCCTAAAAGTTATGTGAAAATACCTTTCCGCCAAAATTGTAGAGTCTTTTTCTCTTTCTCTTAGAACTCGAGTGCAGAAATCAACGGAAAACTACCACACTTTCAGCACCTCCTTAGGACATGTTCTTTCTCCCAGATGGTGCGGGTAGCCCTAGCCGGCCGAAGAGCTGAGTGCATGCCCAGATCCGGATGGATGGGAAGCACATCAGACCCTACCGTTGGGTTGAAGACGCAAAAATAAAAAAAGATTTTCTCGGAACTGCCTCCAAGGACTTTGATTTAAAATTCGTATCCAGACACTGTTTTAACATTGCAAACCCCCACTCCAGTGGCTTTATGGTATAAGGAGTCACTCTCGCAGTATACTAGACTGCCGATTACGGGGAGATCAAGGTACGAATCTCGGTTGGGTACACTGTTGGTTTTTTTTCCAAAATGGTTTTCCACTCTCCCTCCACACAAATGTGGGTACAATTCCTCTAAATATAACCTTCACCATCTCCAAAACCATTTGCGTATAAACTGAACGGGTAGTAAGACTCGTTGCTAAGAAAAATCGCAAACAAAATGGTGTATTTAATTTTTTCCGGGAAAAAGACTTAGGGGGTTACTTAGGGGGTACTTAGGGGGTACTTTACATAAGAGGATATCAATTTTGATCATATTTTTCGCTACATTTAGAAATGCGAAATAACTTGTCGTTGCAAAGATGTAGAGCATCAAAAATAAAATAAAACTTTCATTTGAAATATATTTTTATAAAACCACTAGTTTCCGAATTAAACAAAAATATATTTAAATGGAGGACTGAGAAAAGGGTAAATTAATTGCTATGCTCTTTGGTGAATAGTGATGTTGCTTTTTTCCTCATTATGTTTCCGCAACAGTATATAATATTTTATCATTTATGCTCTCTGGTGAAATATGATGTTCGCTGCTTTAATTAATTTATTTCACTTTTAGTCGGTTCTGGCTTGAGAGTGTACGAATGATATTATCCAGAAAAATGCCTTGTTTTGACCAAAAGATCGCTCTGCTTAGGACTTGAACACCAGTCCCTCCCAACCAGAACACGTCAAGTACGTATGACAGCCCTAATAGAATTATATATATAAAAGTATAATAATCCCTTCGAGGTGGAACCCGGTACTCCTACATTGCGTGACGGCGCGGTAGCTCTCCCCATTCCACCTGCTTTCTATAATTCCCATGTCACCTGGGGGAAGTGATACTAGAGTACTTTCCTTCTCTCAGCCCTAGTACATCTGCTGGCCGTGTGCTCATAGACACATACAGCAGCCCTCTGTGTGGACTAATGGAAGGAATGTTGAGGTAATGTACAATATACACCTCACATCTGATGGCCTGTTCATACACACATACAACAGCCCTCTGTGTGGACTAATGGAAGGAATGTTGAGGTAATGTACAATATACACCTCACATCTGATGGCCTGTTCATACACACATACAGCAGCCCTCTGTGTGGACTAATGGAAGGAATGTTGAGGTAATGTACAATATACACCTCACATCTGATGGCCTGTTCATACACACATACAACAGCCCTCTGTGTGGACTAATGGAAGGAATGTTGAGGTAATGTACAATATACACCTCACATCTGATGGCCTGTTCATACACACATACAGCAGCCCTCTGTGTGGACTAATGGAAGGAATGTTGAGGTAATGTACAATATACACCTCACACCTGATGGCCTGTTCATACACACATACAGCAGCCCTCTGTGTGGACTAATGGAAGGAATGTTGAGGTAATGTACAATATACACCTCACATCTGATGGCCTGTTCATAACCACATACAGCAGCCCTCTGTGTGGACTAATGGAAGAAATGTTGAGGTAATGTACAATATACACCTCACATCTGATGGCCATAATCCAACAGTTACATTTGAGTTCAAACTGAAAAATCAAGCTAATTTGAAGCATTAGTATTTATTCCGAACAAAAACATGAAGAGGACTTACAAACTAAATTAACATGAGACCATATAGCTAGTCCTAAACAGCCTCTTGTAGTGCAAGAAATAAAACTCTCTTCATCATAGTATAAAATAACAGATACATGTTACATGTTTTAAAGCACCAGCATCTGGAATGGAACAAGAACTCACCCTTGTTCAACGAAAAATTTTTTTCCGCCACGCCCTACTATTAGTCGGGGCTATGTATTTAATTAAGCTAATAGGGTAAGGATGAGAAAGGTAACATTTATATCAAATGTACCTACACTCGCGTGAAGGGAGGTTGGAAAACCACTTAAGAAAAAATACACCAAGTACGCCCAGCTGACATTAGAGGCCCGACCGCTCCATAACTGGTGAGTCAGAATATATGGACTTGACGTTTAGTCCACGTGCCCAACAATGCAGACCATTTAGTTTGTTTAGTAGGTAGTTGGGGTAAAGTGCTCTCCTCCTAACCCGGTGTTCATGGATTAAAACCCAGACGGGTTCGACAGATTTTTCTTGAGCGATAGAAATCCGTAGCACAACTTCCTTCGGAGTGGAAGTAAAGCCGTCGGTCCCATGTCAATTGTGGCATGTAAAACTAGCCCTGGAAGGTATGTGAAAATACCTTTTACGGCAAAATTGGTAGGCGCTTTTGCTTTCGCTCATAGAAATTCTCGTGTGCTGATATAATCAGTCGTTCTATAAAGTGCACATCAAATACCTCAAATAAAAATAAATGCAGGTACATTTTCTCTACCTTCTTCTACCTTCCTAGTCATTTCCACATTAGCGTAATTAATATATTCGCGTTAACCCGAACCGGTAATGAGACGCGGTGGGTAAAGGCCCGCCACGATAATTACCTACTTTTGAGTTGTCAAAGTGTATGAGTAGCAAAGCAACATAATTACTTGAGGACACTACAGGTTGTAGGGAGAGATTGGTCGATAACACAGAAGGGAATGGTGGGTGGTGGCGCGAAATTTAATTAGGGTCGGTAAATTGGTGTTCAGGGTAAGTAAAAAACTACGAACACATGCTGGCTGCATGCTAATATGGAATATGAACTCAGCTCATGCAGCTCCGAATAATAACACGCTACCCCCTCTAGCGGACAAGTGGACACACGGAATATGTGTCAGGCTCATCTAGTCTGGTTTGCAGGTGACGAGGAGGTTAGTGTTAGAATCCCTGTCGGCTGTACTGGCGGTGTTTTTCCCCTGAATGGTTTCCCACTCTTACTCCATGCAAACATGTTTACACTTCCTCTAAATTCAACCTTCCACGTTCCTTAACTTACTTACTACACGACAATAGTAACTCGGATGTTCATTATCACATTTACAAAAGTATGTCTCCTCTCCCTATCTTGAGCTAGTTCTATTCAGTTCTCCTCATTACACCCTATCCCTATCTTGAGCTAGATCTATCCAGTCTACCTCATTAGACCCTATCCTTATCTTGAGCTAGTTCTATCCAGTTCACCTCATTACACCCTATCACTATCTTGAGCTAGTTGTATACAGTCCACCTCATTACAACCGATCCATATCTTGGGCTAGTTCTATTCAATCCCCCTCATTGCACCCTATCCCTATATTGAGCTGGTTCTATCCAATCCACCTCATTACATCCTGTCTCTTTCATGTCTATTCTAATGCTATCCTCCCATCTCCGGCTTGGTCTTCCCAATTGTCTGTTCCCATTGGATTTGCCAGTCAGTACCCTGAACAGGGTTCTAGAATCTCCCATTCACGCTGCATGTCCTGACCACCGTATTCTTCGAGACTGAACTAACAATGTCTTGAGATGAGTAATAGGTGTTTAGCTCATTATTATGTAACGGTCCTCAACCACCCAGTAGTATCATCCCATTTTTGGACCAAATATATTTCTAAGCACCTTGTTTTCGTCATGTAAGGTAAGAGACCACGTTTCACACTCATAGAGAGCAACCGGTAAAATGATTGTTTTGTATATTCTCAGTTTTACAATTCTTGAAAGCATTTGTGCACAGCCCGAATGTGTATTGCAGCGTTTTTCAACTGGTGTGCCAATAGATTTTTTAGAAAAGGTAGAAAAAAGTGAGAAAAAAATCGAGACATAAAATAAAGTTACTGCAGAAAATTTGAGAGCTACTGTATAGTTTTCTTAGAAGGCAGATAAGAAAGAAAAAAAACGTAGAGCTACGATGGTAAAATTCCAAGAACTTCCTTCCCTATTGTTTGCAAAATATCTCTGCAATGTACTTTTACCACCCCACCTTTATTCCTTGTAAAACCAACGTTGTCAGTCTTCAGTCAGCTGCTGTTCAGATCGTGTGTTATTCCTTGTGAATTTGTATTAATGCATTTTTGTTTGTTATGTCTATTTTGTTTTAGTTATTTTGATATTTATATTTATGTTTTATTTTTTAGAGCCTATTAGACATGGACAAATTTCTAATTAAAAAACGTAGGTTAGACGAAGACAATAAGTCAAATGTGGCCGGTACTAGTTATAGTAGTATCACACATACTAGTCCAGTTAGCGTTAGTTATAAAAACATCGTGCGCCAATATAATGAAGACTATTTATCCTTCGGATTCATTTCATCTGGAGAAGAGCACCCACGTCCTGAATGTGCTGTTTGTGGTGAGAAACTAGCAAACCAAGCTATGGTTCCAACTAAGATGAAAAGACACCTTTATACAAAGCACTCACATTTATGCGATAAACCAATCGGATATTTTAAAAGGCTTAATGCTGATAAATCACGCCAGACTGAACAATTGACTAAAATCACCAGTATTTCTGACAAAGTTCAAGAAGCAAACTATGCCGTTGCCGAAATCGTGGCACCAAACATGAAATCTCATACAAATGCTGAGTCAGTAATTTTACCTGCATGCTGTAAAATTGTTAATATTTTATTTGGCGAGGAATATGAAAAAGAAATTTTGAAAATCCCAATGTCAGATAACACTATTAGTCAGCGTATACAATACATGTCTCGAGAAATTGAGTCACAAGGAATATCTACTATTAAAGATGCCGATGTTTTTGCCATTCAGTTGGATGAGTCAACTGACATCACTGGAAAAGATCAACTCTTAGCGTTNCGATGCCGATGTTTTTGCCATTCAGTTGGATGAGTCAACTGACATCACTGGAAAAGCTAAACTCCTAGCGCTCAGCAGGATTGTGTGTAATGGAGATATAATTGAACAATTTTTATTTTGCAAACCCCTTAAAAAAACCCACAAAAGGCCAAGATATTTTTGATGTTGTCACCAATTATTTTAGTTTTAATAATTTGTCATGGAAATCATGCATTAGCATTTGCACGGACGGTCCTCTATATCGGTCCGCCTGAAAGGATTCGTTGCACTGGCCAAACAAAATAAACCTGGAATTGTTTTTACACATGGTTTCCTGCATAGAGAGGCCCTAATTTCTAAATAATTAGTACTTGAGCTCCAAAAAGTGCTCGATGAGATGATTAAAATGGTGAACTACATCGAGAGTTAGGTCATTAAAATCGAGGTTGTTTTCAGCAATGTGTTCTGCCATGGAAGATGCTCACACACAACTCCTATTGCACACTGAAGTAAGGTGGCTATCTCGAGGGCGGGTGCTTTCAAGGGTCTATGAATTGAGGGAAGAGCTTCTAGTGGTTTTTTTTCACGTCTGAAGAATCTTGAGATGGCTGACCTGCTTAGTGAAGAGACCTGGTGCAATAAAGTTGCTTTCCTTGCTGACATATCCTAAGCCTTACTACGTTCTTAACAAAAGTATTCAGGGAAAGAATGAAAATGTTCTTACTTATACAGACAAAATTAACTCTTTTAAGGAAAAACTAACACTGTTGGGAGCCAGAATCATAAAAGAGAACAAAGTTGAAATGTTTGAGCTGGAAAAAAGTTGAAAACTGAAGAAAAATCTTATTGTTTTAAATTTACAAAGTTTGTCACGCCTGGGTAAAAACATTGAAAAATATTTTCCATCACTTGATGTTTCTTCCTTGGACTGGGTGAGAGATCCGTTTGTGTTAAGAGCTTTAGAATGAACAGAATTAACTGTTGCAGAAGATGAGCTGACAGAAATAAGAAACGACATAGGACTGAAACTTAAGCATTCATCAACAGATTTGGCCTCATTCTGGTTGTTTCTTCGACAGGAGTACCTCATCGTTACAAAGAAAGCGATTGAAGCACCCTTCCTTTCTCAACTTCATATTTGTGTGGAGCTGGTTTCTCTGCTATGAGCACAATAAAAAGCAAGAACAGGTCGTGGCTTCAAACACTGGATGAGGACTTGAGATTATGTTTGTCAACCATCCGACCTCGAACAAGGAACATCATGAGGCATCACTAAACACAGGTTTCCCACTGATATTTTGATGTAAGCAAATACTTTTCATGTATACTCATGTTTATTTTCCCAAAAGATCTTACCCTCTTTAAACTTAGTCTAAATAGAAAACATTATTGTAGCAGTACGATTTTTCCTTACATAGCAAACTATTTTAGTAAAAACAGGATTTTTCATTATTTCATCGAGACAAAATATGATGTGTGATAATGATGGAGAGAAAGGGATACTTTTTTGAGCCCAATGGAATACGTCATAATAAATTTCGTCTTTTTCAGTGATATTTCATTGCATTAGTTGGAATAGTAAAAAATACTAACATAAATACTTTTATTGAAACATAAATCTCTCTTTAAAAAAACTTATGGCGTACAGTGGCAATCTAAGTACCTTGTTAAGTGTGCCGTGAGTTTGTTGAAAATGGCCGGTGTAGTGTGACGCGATGATAAAGATAACAAGCAGTTCAGGTTAAATGCGAGGTAGGTTGACGTGTGAATATCCACACCTCAGTCCACGTGTACTTTCTGTGGGGGTTTATTTTAATAAAACTATCCAAAGTGCTAATCCTTCATAAACACCCGGTCGTGGAAGGGCTGACACTATTTTCTTGATACAAAATTACCTTTATTTTCCAGGTTTTATAGAAGGAATTTTCATTTTTCCAGATATTTTAATAGAAAGTAGTATAAAGGAATGAAAGTTATTTTTTTAAATTAAATTGACTAAGTTTGTCTTGGTATCTAAAACAAAATATTTTGAGCATGAGGGGAACTATAATAGACCAATGTTTAAGGGGTAGCGAGTATATGGGAATCGAACACGTGTTAGAATCAGTGTGTTTAGGTGACCGGCCTCTTGGTCTAGTGGTCAGCGCACCAGGCTACTCATCTAGAGGCACCAGGTTCGATTTAAGGCGGTACCACAGGTAATTTTCCCTATAGGGGAATTGTTCCTTTAGTCAACATGTTCTGGTTAAGTAAGTTTAAGTTAGGTTTAAGATTACCACCGTCCCCACACCTTCATTATCACTATCATCACACATCATCTCATTGTGAGTTGGCCTATGACGTATAGACAACCTCCAAGGCACACATGGGTCAACGTCCTGTTCCCCCAAAGCGGCTAAAAGTCTACACACGCGGTGACCAGACCAGATAATACACACTCAAATATGACACACACTAAAAAAAAAAGTCTGTAAGCTCAATTCACTTTTTCTTTTATGTAAAGGACCACTATTTAAATATTGCAGTTAAATGTCCCAAATTCACAAATATTCAAGTATTTCTTTAGTTTTTTATTTGGTAGTGAACTGTTCTGTGTTTTCCCTAGTTTTTTTTTTCAGACAAAAAGAATCCCTATATTTTTCCAGTTCTGTCAGTTTTTCTGGTGCATGGGCGCAGACTATACCTGATATTACTTTTTTTTAATGTGCTCTGAGCGACTTTCAAAGTAGGCGTGGTAAAAATTGAACTAATTTTATGGATTATATAGGACTCTTTTTTTTAATACATGTTTCAATCCTCTGTCGCTGTGTTTTTATTCCTGAGAATCGTCCATATTTCCTCCTGTGGCTTCCGGTGTATTTAAACGAGATATTCATCCACCATGGCTATCTATCCCGGAGAAAAAAAAAACCGCGGCAAATTGAGGGAGCAAAAAAAAAGTAATAAAACAACGGGGCAAGTGAGCTAGTAGTAGGTAGAGAGCAGGCAACCCCCCCCCTTCACTCCGACAAGCCAAACAAAGTCCCACGCGCATGCGCTATCGCAAGACTATCAAACCTCCCTTCCCCCAAAGCCCTTGTGAGAGGCGGCAGCTGCCTCTGGCACTTGACTCCCCTCCCCCAACCCCACAATCCCTTGTAGAGGTGGAGTGTAGTTAGAAGTTTTATTGTTACCCGCCCGCCCCGACTGTTCTACCGATCTCTCTGCATGTCAGTCGCCAGGACGACACGAGATACAGGGTGTTACATCCTCTGAACTCAGCTGATACTTCCCCCCCTCCACGCCTATCCAGCTGCTCTGCATCCTAGTACCTGGGCGTGCTACACGCACACGTTTTTTTCTTCTAAGCACCGCGTCTTATTACCCGTTCTGGGTTTTACGCCAGATGTACTTTCTACGTGGATGTGTTAGGGATGAGGAAGGTTGCATTTTAGAGGAAGTGTACCCGAATTAGCGTGGAGGGAGAATGGAAAACCATTTAGGAAAAATCACTCTCCATAGACCCGACTGAGATCAAACTACGGTCTATCCATCATCGGCAGGTCAGTCTATTGTTAGAGCGACGTCTCAGATTATGCGGCCACTGAAGTGGGTTATGCAGACACTAATTACGCTAGTGAAGAAATGATAAGTGAGATATAATTTTAGAGGAAATGTATCTGCATTTGCTTAGAGGGAGAGTGTGAAATAATTTAAGAAAATCCACCCTCAGTAGATCCAACAGGGATTCGAACCTAGATCTCCCCGTCACTGGAAATCCAGTCCAACACGAGATTGACGCGTCAGACCGTGCGGCCACCGATGCGGGTCGCGTCTTTTCTTCCGGACTTTTCGCATTTTGACACTTATAGGGTAGAAAGCTAAAATTTTGAGGAAGTGTATCCACATTTTCGTGAAGGGAGAATGGTAAATTATTTAGGATAAACACCCCCTTCGCCCCAGGACACTTAGCAGAAATTCAAACCTAAACATTCCTGTCACAAGTAATCCAAACTATAGCAAGACTAACGCCCTAAACCACGCAACCATGGGTGCGGGTACTACAGACATAATCTCCGTCCAGTATAATCTAGATAAGAAGGAACTTTTTTTTTTTGACAATTACAAAAGCTATTAATACAATTTATTTGATATATGCGTAAAGTGATTTGATATGCTGCTGACACTTTTCAGGGATAATATAAAAATGTATGAAATAGTTCTAATAACAAAGTAAAATGTTATCATTGCAGATAAAAAAAGTTTGTATTTTCTAAAAGTCTCCACCTGATACTTAGTAGAATCCCTGGTTTTTCATTTTGAGGAAAGTGAGGGTTTTGTTCTCTCGTCCCATTTCTTTACCCAACGAAACCCATTATCTTGTGAATATCGGCCGCGGTCAGGACATTTTAGGGCTTTTTGCTTTGGAAGATGATCGAGCCACCATCAATGAGGGACTTGAGTTCGAATCCCGGTGGATCAAAATATAAGGATCTTCAATTTAGGAGAGAGAGCAGGTGACAAAAAGTACATCTGAAATAATACATTCGAACTGTCTTCTGAAGTAAGTGTCCTCTGGCTCGATTCCAGGCCCGTCTGAAAAATGTACAGTTGGTGAAACTGTGGTTTTCCCCTATCATAGTGAAGAAAGAAAAAGAAGGCTAGGTGTTGTGTTTTTTTTCCAGAGTTAAGATAGTTTTGTTTGATTAGAAGTACTTACTACTTACCCTACCAAATGATTGTATCATTGAACCGACTAACGAACTAGCTAAACTTGAACATTAATGAACATTGGTAATTTGTCTCTTTGAAAGGAAAAGTAGGTTACCCAATCCCCCCCCCCTTACCTCCTAATCATCTCACTTCTGGTCCAGGCTATACACATTTCATCTACGCTAATGGGTAGAGATGAATATGGTGGAATTTAGAGGAGATGTACCCTCATTTACGTGGAGGGAGCGTAGAAAATCATTTAGTGAAGTACCCCATCAGTACACACAGGCGGTATTTGGACCCCAAGCTCCCCGTCATCAACCAACTAGACCAAGAGCTCGACGATGAGACCACTTACCCACCAAATGGGGTATTCCGGTAATCAAACCCTACCCTTAGCTAGTAAATAAAGCTAGGCTAATTCAGAAAGTGTACGTTAAATGCGCTTAAGTTACTCAAAAACATATCCGCAACGGTGTGCGTGCTGATAAAAGCGTCCCTTTGTATTAGTTTGTTTGGCCTCTGGCTCGGAGGTCAGAGTTCTAATCCCAACCGGGTGTGCTGAGATATATAAAAAAAAATGCTTTATACTTTTGCTACGTGTCCTTACCTTATTGGTGTAGATATGCAGCTGGTCCGGACGGGTAGTAAGGCATGTACGGGGGAAAATAATGTTCACCCGTACCAGGACTTGCTTTGCAGGGCCCGCCGAATAGGCTGATGGGGATGACGTCACCACCCCATGGTGCTGTAAAGAGGGCGTCAGTCGGAACTGTTGGAAAGGGGGAGAAGACGGGGAGAAGTATGATGTCATCGCACGCTCCTCAACGGGGGGGACGAGGGGGTTCGAAAATTGAGAGCTGTCCCCGTAGTGGCTTGCCCCTGAGGCTACAAATTAGTACTAGGCCCTAATTCACCTTTTCCAACAGTTTTGAATTTTCCCTGCAAGTTAGAGGGTTGTTTTCGCTGTGCAGGTTAACTGCCACGTGATTTCAGGGAGAGGGACAATGTTTCACTAAAGTTTGTGTAGCAGTCTAACTAGTTTAAACTATTTCATTAAAACTATTGTAAACAGGCACCGGATCCAAACTGTGGGCAGAACGGGCGGGAGGAGGTATAAAGCATTCATACCTAAGGCCATGGGGTCAAAAAGGTACCTAGGACTTGCCTCGGTGATCGCGCGGTCCAAGCCGTTGCTATATCAACAGACTGGATTGGCAGTGACGGCAGGATCAAGCTTCAAATTCCGGCCGAGTATCCTTACACTGTATCCACGCAAACGCTGGTACATTTACTATTAGCTCTACATTCCCCATCCCTACCAGAGTAGCGTAATTATAAATGATATATAGGTAGGGTCTACGTATAGCTCGAACAGGTAGGGATACGTGGTGGTAAAAAAAAAAAAAGACGTAATGTGCAACAGCAGCCATGATGTTAAGTGAAGCAATACATTTTTCTATCACATTTTAAAGAGCCAATCAATGTGTTCTGTAGTTGTAATCGAGAAGTTGTGTTGTGTCCATTTTGATAACTGTAAGATAAATCTAGTGACATTCTGTCAGGGATTATTTAAATAATAATGTGTCAGAATGTTCCTCCTATAACGTTCCAACTATTCATGTAGGTGTATACAAATTCATGCAGTTCCAATTCATAACGAGATTTTACTAAGTTATAACAAAACTGTAGCATAACGAGCGTCGTCCAATTGGTTTTCTAGATAGGTGACATAAAATGGGGAAGTCCATTAGATGTGTTTCCAAGGGGACACTTGAAAAAACATGTGTACACAGATCTTATCACGAATGCTGACAATCTTGTAGTAGCGTGATTGCACGCTGCTTGTACAACCGTAGATGCCGGCGTGATGTAACTTGTGAAGTGTAAGTCTACTGGGTAGCATAATGAGACTCAATACAGTCTTTATCGAAACGCATGGTGTCGATTTCGAGCACCTATTATATGTATGGACTGCACTATGTTATATTTAGCACCGCGTCTTACTACCCGTTCGGATTATACGCTTAAGTACTAATTACGCTATTGGATTAGGAATTGGGAGGGTTTAATTTAGAGGAAGTGAACCCGCATTTACGTGGAGGGAGAGTGGAAAACCATTTAGGAAAAACCTACCCCATTTCACCCGACCGATGATTCGAACCTCGATCTCCCCGTCCTCGGCGGTCGAGCTCAACACGACTAGCGCGTTAGCCAACTACGCCACCGAGGTGGAATGCACTATGTTAAAGCAGAAAAATAATACATATTTTCACTGTGCATGCTGCGCCTTTTATAACCTTGACTAGAAGGAGGTGTGTATCCCATACCCTGTTGACACTTTTACTTATGAATAAAACTAATACTCAGATGAGTTGGTTGTGTGAAGCTTGTCATCCCCTAGGGCGCGCCGCGCCGATGAGAAGAAATTTCCTTTGTTTACTTCTAATGAAATCAAATTGTTCGAAAGCGTACAAGCCGAATGGGTAGTAGGCCTAAGACGCGGTTCTAAAATAAATAAATTGTGCAACGTCTACTACAGTGCGGCTTATGGAATTTCCGTGCCCGAAGTCTCGAGGTTTCTAGGACAGAACTTTTTCTTTTCGGTGCGCCGCGCCACACCTGTGTGTGCAAGGGTATACGGAAGGAACTTGAGGAATTCACTTTCATGTCATTCCGACACCAGTCGGGTCCGTTGGTTTAGTACCGCAATGCCTCATACTACAACACGTATTAATTTTCTTTCTGAATTGTTAGCATTTTGTCTTCTATTCTCACTGTTCATTTTGATCATTAAAATACACATTTAGATTGAGGTAGATTCCAACATAATCGGCATCGAACAGCACGTTTTCATTTATTTTTTCTTTGTAAATTTAACTAACTAAATATCGATGAGAAAAATGGTGAACAATGCAGATGTTTAATATAATATCTCGGCCATATGGAAATATACAAAAAACTTTTTCATGAAATTTAAACCATACCAAAGAAACTTTCCGGATGTACTCGGAGTGATGCGCTACATGGACGGACCTCGCAGGAAGGCGCATGGAATGTTCCACACGGTGGCTCAGAGCGGTGTGGACAAGCTTTATATTTTCGACTTGTTTTGATGAAAGGAATTTCGCTCTGAAGAGGAATTGCGGTGTAAATTTAACTTAATTCTGTATCATATATGATCTAAAACCGTGGCAAGTGTAAACAAGTGATCGTAAAAGATACACTCTTTAAAACCGTCTAGATCTACGGCTTATACAATTTGATGCATTTTTTTAAAAATTAACAATATGTCAGCAAATTTGTAGATAAAGTCAAAATGAAGCCGTCACCAGTCTCCTCAAACATAGTTAAAGGTCACCAAAGTGATGGATGGAGAGGTTTCTTTGTAAAAGTCAATCATAAACGAGAACATTAACAGCCCAGAGCATATAAAAACCTCACAAAGGTTGATATATAAAATTTAAAGTTTTTAAATTTCCTGACATTTCCAGGTTTTTCAAACAAAAAATTATGCGTTTTCCCAGTATTGTTCTAGGCCCTATACAAAGCTATAAATAATATATATCGTTATTTTTTTCCTCCTATTCATTTCATAGTACAACTATTATTATAGACAATTTTGTTGGTGCTCTTTGTAAAATCACATGAATCGTAGATACAGCTAAAGCAGTAGTTTACTCTGGGTTATGCTCTTCTATTTAATATTTCGAGAACTTTTGGAAAAACATCAGAAAATTCTCAGACTTTATACGGGTGCGTGCGTATAAGCCCTGATCGGCTATTCTTATAGAATTTTTCTTTTAAATTTAACACATCTACTATAGGAGAGAAAGCATTTCTTTGGACATTTGATAAAGATGATCAGTAGTCCTGCTATTTTTCCTTCCCTACCACTACACTGGAGATCACCTCTGAGTGAACTACAGGTTTATTGGAGAGGGAAAGATGTATCTTCCCTCTCAGTTAACTGTTTCCAAATCTACTAACGTACAGTTATGTCAAAAGGGTGTGTGCTGGGCATGGAGGAGTTATTGGCAACATTGACGAACCAGCGTTGCAAAACTTGTCTTATATTTAAGAGGAGATTTACCACACGAAAACAAGAAAATTACAACGATGTTTTCCAATAGTAGCATGCAATTCTCTCAAAGATGATATTAACTGTACAAAGCCCACAATAAGCAGGTTTTCGTGATTTAATTGGCATCGATGCTTACAACCAAAGCGTCTCCGCACTCGTTCTATCGAGGCAGAAAACATAGCATGACGTATGAATACTTGAAATTAGATTTAGTAACTTTTCTAGCGGTCAGATAAAGTCCTTCCCATGAAAATTAGAGTGTAGGTTAAACCCGAACATGACACCACGTTGGAGTGTGAACACTTAGTTTAACTGGGCGTTGACCGGCCTCGTGGTGTACTGGCCAGAGCTCCTGGCTGCTGACCTAGAGGTCCCGGGTTCAATTCACGTCTAGTACCGGGGGATTTTTCTCTAAAGGGGATAAATAAATACCCATGGTCTCCAGGGTTTGGTTAGTTAGGCTAAGTTAGGTTGAGAATGTAATTGGTTTTACCCCGTCATATTCACTACCATCATACTCGCACCTCATCGGGACATGGAAAGAGCCTCCACGAAAAGGATGTACGATTAGTACATTCGAGCGTTACCTTGGCAACAGTACATTAGTGCTGGCTAATTTCCCCACAAACTAAACTACGTATTAATGCAGCCATTATTATAGTTATTACTATTGTTATTATAACTGGACGTTCTGGCCGGTGTAAGCGTTTCGTTTTTTCCAAGCTGTATATTGCCTCTGAGGTGGAACAAATCCACAGCTCCGGCATCGTCACGAGCCGAGCCGAGCAGAGCAGACTATCAGCAGTATCTCTTTCTCTCTCTTTTTTAAAATATATGTCCGCTATTTATAAATGTATCTTCCAAGACCACATACAAGGATATACCAGGACCTCAGCCTTACGGAAGTTTCGCTACGCTCCTTGAGGTAAGTTGAGTCCATCAATACCAGGGTTCACTAGTGTCAATGCTCTGTAAAAAAAGCACTTCCAAATGTACTTGTTAAATGAATCACTTTGTTATCCATCCCTTCGACTTGGAGGGTAACTGGATTATGTAGTTGATATCCCGACGGCGGTGACGTTGTGGTCAGACACGCGTGGGTAGGGAAAAGGTCGGCGGGTGTGTTCCGGCAACATTAGTCGCGGTGGAACATAAGGATGTTCCGGCAACGTGAGTCGCGGTGGAACGGAAGGATGTTCCGGCAACGTGAGTCGCGGTGGAACGGAAGGATGTTCCGGCAACGTGAGTCGCGGTGGAAC
>CABFWB010001322.1:60714-126739 GCA_902151455.1 Timema bartmani | reverse complement strand
TCAATTCTTATTATTAGCACACTTGCTATTAACGGCCTAATTTAATTGCTAAGATCATAAACCATGTATATATTTATATAAAACTGATATGTTAAAATACTTCAATATTATCAAAGTAGGCCTTTACAAATAAGAATCACCATTAGCGTGGAGAGAGGAGGAGAAAACCACAACAATAAATCACTTGTTAAAACCACCCTCAACTCACTCAGCCAAAATTCGGAGCCTCCTCGTCAACAAATAACGAGAGGTATCAGCTAATCACGCGCTCGCTCGCTCGCTCGCCAGTGTGGCCACCCAGTCGCTTACGCGCTCGCTCGCACGCTTGTCAGTCTGGCCGAACCCTAAATCACGGGTCCATGAATATTACCAGGTTATTCGGGTTTGGAATGCACCATAAATCACGGGTCCATGAATATTACCAGGTTATTCGGGTTTGGAATGCACCATAAACCACGGGTCCATGAAATCCACATCCAAGCCTGCAGAGACGGGACAGCGGCTCTGTCTGGCAGTGTATTTATTATGAGATAGGCCTAGACTTTGAGGTTGCGGCACTGATTTTGAGGTTGAACTTGTTGGCTCATTTTAGATACTTTTGTGGCGTTGTTTATCATAAGACGATTAGAAAGTTCTTTTAAAAGATTTATTTTAGCTTTACTCTTTATAAATAAGTCGTGTGTTTCGAGCAGTCGTGTCACAGACTAAGGAAAGTAATCATGATTGAAGAAAGAAATAGTTTCAGACTAGTTGTCGTTGGGAAGTAGTTATATTTTCATTGAGTCTTACTACTGCCCGCCAAGGATATCCACATTTAATTAAACTGATGGGATAAGGTTGAGAAAGGTAAAATTGTAAAGGATATATGCCCTTTTGAGTGGAGGGAGAGTGGAAAATCAATCCAGGAAAAAAAATCAAACTCAGTACACTCACCCGGGATCAGAACCTCAACGTCCCTATCACTGGCGAACCGTACTAAAGAACTTAGCGTTTTGTCGGCCTGCTTAACGATGTGGCTGCAGGTAAGTTAACTTGGGATCTACCCGCTTCGGTAGCCGCGTGGTCTAAGGCGCTACTCTATCAATCTACTAGACTAGCGGTTCCTAACGTGAGGTACGCGTACCCCAGGGGTACGTGCCAGGAAGTGGGCTTTCTTCTATATTTGACCTTGATAAACTTATTTCAATTTAAACATAAAATGTTTTTTATAATTATTATAATAAATAAATAAATAAATTCAAGATGTGTTTTTCTTGTTACTTTTGCTTTTTGAATGTAAAAATATCTGCACTCTTTATTAAGCTACCGTAGTAATTAAACATTTTGCCAAAAATTAAAGGCACAATTTATGGAAATGAGCTGCCAAAGGGTACGCAAGCAAAATAAGGTTGGGAGCCACTGTACTAGACTGCCAAAGTCGGGGATATCGGAGTTCGATTCCGGGTTGGTGTACTTAGGGTGGTTTTTCCTAAATATTTATCAACTCTCCCGTCACGCAAATGCGGATACACTTCCTTTGAATTCAACCTTATTAATCCCTAACACATTAATGTAATTAGTACATAGGCGTATAACCCGAACGAGTAGTAAATACTGGGTGCTAAAATAAAAATGGTGTTATACCTTTGAACGTAAGGCAAGGCCTCCGAGCCATTGTTAATGCAGCGCTGGGCCCATTATACAATGCAGCGACCGTACCACTGCGGTTCATGACTAAAGGAACAATTGTTTATGTGAGGGAATGAAAATGGACCGTTCACCAGGTTACACCCTACGTTTCCCCTATTCAAGTTTTATGACCGCTGTAATATTCAATGGGGTCAGTTGTTCAGTGGACTGTATACTGGGTCAGATTGAGAGGGCCAATGGGATTTCACGAGTCACTAGGTCCGCCCTCATCCAGATACCCACAAGGCAACTTAAGGATTAGCTCATTTCAGGACTGCGATACCTATGGATCTTTCATTAGAAAACGGAAGGGCTATCGGGAGAATGATTTAGGTCTTGTTTGATCAAATGAAGCTTCTTTGTATGTAAAGGGCCACCAGGCAACATAGGTATTTTCAAATCAAGCTTTTATGGGTTTATCAAATTAATAAACCTAAAGGCCATACCCCGCTCTCTTTTGCTGCACCCCCCTCCTCGTAGGAGTGGTCAAGGAGGTTGAATATATGTTGTTTGTGCACCACGTCTTACTACCCATTCGGGCTATCCGCATATTTACACTAATGAGGTATGAACGTGGAAGTTAACATTTTGAGGAGGGGGGATGGAAAATATTTCAGGAGAAGACCACTTGAGTACACCCTCCCGGGATTCAAGTCTCGCCCTCATCTGTGAGCCGGACAAGACGTGACTAACCTCTTTATCCCCGTGGTGACAATTCGTACGGATTACAATGTATTAACACTGTAGGTCAGTTAGAAAAACTATCAAAACAATTCTTTAATTAGTTTCATAAGTCAAATACTTTGATCTGTAGTTGTCGCTTTTTTAAGGATAATATCTATTAAATAATAAAATTATAGTAAAATGTTATCAATGATATTTTTAGCACTGCGTCTTACTACCCGTTCGGGTTATACGCTTATGTACTAATCACACCAATGATTTTAGGCATTAGGAAGGCTATTTTTAAATGATGTGTACCCAAATTTGCGTGAAGGGAGAGTAAAAACCCATTTTGGAAAAACCATCCTCAGTACACCCGACCGAGATTTGAACTTTGATCTGCCCGTCACCGGCAGCCTAGTCTATTGCGGGAGTAGAGCTTTAGACCATGCAGTCACCGAAGCGGGTGTTGTTAATGATAAGTAATGCATTTTCTAAAAGGCCCTTTCTACAACGTTCTTACCATAGTTTAGACATAATGTGTGCATTGCCAATTCAAAGTACCACAACAAACTCATAGGGAATAGTAGTTCCCTAGACATTTAGTTTTACATCTGTGATAATGATAAAGCCTGGTATTTGGGTTTGAGCCGATAAAAGTAGCATAAATGCCTAAATGCCATAAATGACTGTATCCAAGACCCCAATCATTGATCCAGCCTCGTGGTGTAGTGGTCAGTGGCTACGAATCTAGTGGTCTTGGGTTCAATTCCCGGCTAGTACCTTGGATATTTTTCTCTTAAGGGGAATTATCCCAACGATCACAAGGAGCTGGTAAATTAGGCATAAGTTAGGTTGAGACTCCCACTGGCCCACATCTACATATTCACTATCATCACATCATCTTATGGCGGGTACGACGTATAAACAACCTCCATAGGTGTACCCTGGGTAACACTCTGTTCCATCAGAGCAGCGAATAGTCTACATACAGGCGACCGGACTGAATGTCATGTCCCTGTCGATCAGTAACGTCAAACAATTTAAAAAAAACAAAAAAAAACATACAAACTTTTTCTAACATTTCTTAAAGTTACTAGATCTACTTTCCTGTACTCAACCATTAAAGTTCATGCTGTACCACTGTCACTTTAAACAAATGTGGGTCCAATATTACAGCTCTAAAATAAGTATAATGACTAGTATTTGTTTGATTCAAGTTATTATTTAACCTTGTAATAGATCTTCTAAATGTGTCAAAAAAAATACAATTTTAGCATAACCAAGTTTTGGTGATGGAGGACCATAAAATGGAAGTTATTCGCACTGAGGAACCACCGGAGCCCTCGTGGGAGTATGGGGTTTGGTGGTTGAAAGTTAATATGAAAAACATTACTTTTAAACTTTAATTTTAGGACATTATATAAACAACTTCAATTAATTTTATTAAATTAAATGTTGAAAACAAATATATAATTACATTGAATTAGTAAGTTATATATTATTTATAACTCTACAAACCTCATAATATTTATAATTAATTGTTAAATTTGTTGACTTAAGGTTGGTACAAACTTCCTTTTCCATGTGAATTCTGTCTACTGAGGAATGAAATAGAGCATAGTTTAGATATTTCAAATTTAATATTTTGAAATTAAATTTTTCTTTTATTTATGTAATCAACATTATTTAATTTCTGGGATCCTGCGGACCACTTTATAGTCTGCAGTTGAGCACACTTTGAGAAACACTTGCATAGGGCCTAATAAATTATTAATTATTCGTTCCAGTAAACTCAACATTGATACCAAGAGGCTATTTGACTTGATCAATGGCCTGTAAGGATCATTCTACCAGGATGTGGATTAAAAAAAGTCGTTGTAGCACATGTTTATCTAGAATAGGAATCAAGAAAAAGGTAATTTAAAAAAAGCAAGTCAATGATTTCAAGGCGCAAGTAGTATAAAGACTGTAAGCTCGGCAGAAGAAAAGGGTAAGTGTTATCTTTTAGATACACAAGAGGTCTCGCAGGGTGAATTGTTAATTTTCTTCCCTCTATTTCTATTTTGTACATTAGTGTCTAAGTGCTTCATGTTAAGATGCAACCCGCTTCGTAAAATAACTTTGAGATCTCCAAGTAGGCAACATCGCATGATGAGTTGAAGCGAACATGGTAATTTTAGTGTCCCCTGTATCTGATAATAATACATTCCGCACTACATAACAGTACGAAGTGTAGCATTGCATCTACCTCACGGCGTTACTAATGGATCTTTTAGAAACTTTAGCTCGAGATTATTTTCGAATTTTTTTTTTATTAGAACCTCTTAATATAATGGTTACTAACCACTCAATCAAGGAGCAGGAGTAATCAAGATATAATAATTGAGATAAAATGCACCCGTATTTGCATTGAGGAAGATTGAGAAACAGTTTAAGGGGAAATAACCTCAATACAACCGGGATTAGAACAACGATCTGCCCGTCAATGGCAGCCCAAACTAGACGAGACTGACACATCTGTCTGTGCACAAACTGGTGCGGGTGGACGCACTATTTAAAATAAAGTATTGAAATATATTTATTTATTATGTATATGTTATGAAAATCTCTCATTTTCCCAATTTCCCTTCCCTCCCCCCCAAAAAAACAGGTTTTTTTTCAGTATTTTATATACATAGTATCTGTACCCCAATTATTTTTTTAAAGAATGGACACATTCGACAGCTAGAAAAAGTTATTATATTTACTTTCATATGTTAATTCGTCAAGAAATGTGATCTTCAGCTGTAAATTTTGATATATATGCTAACAATGTCTATAAAATAACACTCATAAAAGAGAAGAATGTTATCAATGTTTACCTAAAAAAAAATATGGTTGTATTTTCTAAAAGGCCCTACCTATGAAAATGGCACTGTATAAAAAAACCTGGTATAGGTCAGAGGTTAAGTGTGTGACACGGTAGATTACTGAGAAAGGCGTTACGGACGTTTAGAAACCACCCTTTATTTAAGAAGTTGTTTGATAATTTTTAATATCGTTTTCAACAAAATGTAGGCTATAACTTTCGGTAGGTTCCTGACCAGTTAAAAAGTTTAAATTTTGAGTTTGAAGTTTAAAAAAATGGAACCTTTTAACTGGTCACAACTATCACCTATATTTTGATGAAAACAATGATAAAAAAATGTCAAACCACTTAGACTAATAAATAATCCTGGTTTTCTCAGTGCTCCAACCACTGTTTAAGTTAAGTGTAGATCGAGCCACCAGCCCAGGTCTCACTCGAGGGACAATTGTTGTACAGACCAGACAGTCATTAAAGATACCGGCCGTATCTAGTTAGCCCCTGCTTGGCCTGCGGCAGTGACCCGCCGAGCGCTCTCAGCTCTGTAGGCCTCCCTCCCCTCCTTGTTGAGGGGTCGTGAACACAACAACCAACTGCTCGACAGCGCCGGGACGCTTCCAAGCGGGAGTCGGAGGGTGGCTGGTGGCCTATACAGAGAGGAGAGGTCGTCAGCCACAGACAGCGAGGGCTGAGAGGGGAGAGTGGTTGGGAGGGGTGGCGCTTGAGGGCGGTTTGATTCCACAAGGGATATATATAGGAGGAATAGCTCTAGTACATACTTTTCCCATGGCAAACAGACCTCAGCGTTTGGACAACATACGCTCTATAGGCATCAGCTCTACTATATTTTTGACAGGTTAGCCGCTCACCTGTGTTCTTATTGACACGGCGATTACGTTATTCTAACAAATACAGTCTTCCAGTTTGGAGCACGGTCAGCCTCAATATCCACGCTTCAGCGAACAAATAATATTTAGGCCTTTATCAGACGAGCGCCCGCGAGCTTGTTCGTGAAAGTTGACGTTACCAGTAGGGTATTGGTTCTTATTGAGTCTATGTCTTTCATATATGTCTGAAAGGGGCCTTACACGAAAAAACCTTTGTCATTCACACTCATCATAATCAGCACGAGACTTTAATTAAATAAGCTTGCTCCTTAACTAGTCATGATCTATTTTTATTTATGTATTTAACGTTTACTTTCCAAACACAAGTTACACCAGAACACGACTACACATTATAAACCTAGGATACAATTCAATTTTCATTTAAAAAAATACCTTTTAGAAACAACAAACACATTTTTTTGCGGCCAAAATTGATATCATCTTACCATATTTTTAATGTTTTTTTTAATAGGTATTGATAGTATCTATCAAAAGTGACAGCTGCAGATCACATTACCTGTCATATAAATATATGAAAGTAGATCTAGTAACTTTTCTAGCTGTCAGATAAGGTTCTTTCTTTGAAAATTGAACTTTAGTAATACGGCTTGTCCTGATGCTACTACACGTTAGGGTAAACGGAATGTGTATTTACCACTATAGTTGCTTATTTTAGCCCATATGTTTTAACACAAAGGTTATTTAACGACTTAAGCTAAGGGATAAGGAAGAGGAAAGTAGTCCAGAACAAGTACACACGTATGAAGAGGGAATGAAGAAACCAGAACAATAAGTCCCAATTGAAACATCACTCCCAGCCAAGTTGCCGAGAATCAGACACCGACTTTACCGTCACCAGCAATTTAGTATGTTTCTTATTACCTCTTCAGATTGTACGCATATATTAATCTAATGAGGTAGGAATGAGGAAGTAAGCATTTTAGAGGTAATCGACCCGAATTCTCGTGGAAAGGGAGTGGAAAACATTTTTTTTTAAAAAAACCTTAGTAGATCTGACCAGGGTTTGAAAACCATTAGCAGGCCAGTCTAACACGAGATTGAGGCCTTAAAACGTTCAGCCACTGAAGCTTTGCAACTACTATTGCACAAGGATATGCAGCAACATTCCCCTGAAACAAGGAAAACCTATCAACTAGAACCCAAATATTTACCACTTAATTCAATGTGAATTCACATTATAACAAAAAAGGCTATCGTTTGAAGTTTTTAGTATTTTTTTCTAGCCACTAAATACTCAATGTGAACAAATTCAAAATTAAGGAGAAAAAATTACTCCACTATGTGAAAGTTATAGTCTTTTTGTTTTTCGCGTTTTGTAAGATTCGAGATTCGAGATCTGTACCGTACATATATACATACATACATACATACATACATACATACATATATATGCATACATACATACATACATACATACATAAATGCATACATACATACATACATACATATATGCATACATACATACATACATACATGCATACATACATGCATACATACATACATGCATACATGTATACATACATACATGCATGCATACATACATACATATATACATACATGCATACATACATACATATATATATATACATATTATACATACATACATACATACATACATACATACATACATACATACATAATCACACCGTTGCTTTAAGGAATAGGCAAGAAACTGTGCATTTATCTAAAAAAAACTCCTCTATTAATCCATCCTCACTAACTTATCCCACACTTACCTATCTATCCCTGCATAGCCCCTTCGCTTCAACAACATCCATATACCTAGTCATACATGCGCTTTTATTCTTAAAACTATTTATGTTTCTTTTTTCATCCATTTGTCTACAATATCCAGCCACGTTTTACATGACCTACACCTTCCTTTTGATCCACACACTCTACCTTCATATATTTGCTTCGTCACTCAATCCACACTCCTCCTCTCAATATGACCAAACCAATGTAACACAATTCTTTTACACTCACCTATTGGATTTATTGTCAAACCTCATTCCTTCAGCACCCATTCATCACTGACTCAGTCCATACGAGTTTTTCCATAAACATGTATTAAATATCTCATACCAACTGCATTCACCTTGGTCTTGCGCTGATCCTGACAAACCAACGCTTCACATCCATCAAACAAAGTTGGCGTCAACACATTTTTACATACTGCCATCTTCGCCTCTTTCGATACTACTTCATTCTTTGCAATAGTCCACATATATCCAACTACTCTCTGAGATTCATTCACTCGTCTGTGTATTTCACCATCCATCCTTCCATTTTTACAGAACATTCTGTTCAAATACACAAAATCATTCACTTATTCTAACAGTTTTCTATTTATACTAAGCTGACAATCATTTCCAGATCCATCCTTATCAAAAACTATCACTTTAGTTTTGGAGTCATTTATACGAGTATCCAGTTTGCCTTTCGCCACAGTCATACGATCTAATACATTCTGTAAGTCACTTTTATTCTCAGCCACTAATACGGCATCATCTGCATATAGCAACTATCATATTTACACTGTCCATTTGTACACCAACTGCGTCCTCGCAAGCATCCCTCAAACACTTATCCATGAATACATTAAACAACCATGGAGACATAGCACAACCTTCTTTAATATCCTGTGTAGTGTCAAACCATTCATTCAAAGCTCCATCCACCTTAATGCACGATTCACTTACATCATACACCACAATAATTGCATTTACTAACCATGCATCAACACTATACTTTCAGAACATTCCATATTCCATATTCCTCCTCCTTTTTTCCTCCTATTCACCCGCACAATCTTCCTTACTGCCATACATTTCTCAATCACTTGATGCAATGTAAGTATCTGGTCCATGCAACCTCTACCTGGCATGAAACCACATTACACACCCCAAATATTGTCCCCAGTTTTTTCCACTCACCCTCTCAATTAAAACTCTCCCAAAAAACTTGCCTGGAGTACTCAACAAACTAACTGTCATATGGTTCTTGGATTCACTCTTAATGTATTTGCCTCTGTACAAAGGAACAATGACATCATTATTCTAACCATTAGGAACATTTGAATCCTAGCACACATTGAACACCTCACACAATCTCGCAAGTAGGTAAAACAAAGATTATAATACGCGTAAAAAGTGGAGTCAATGCATCTCTATAGTTGACCTTTTTTTTTTAAGTGGAGGGATTAAGAGAGTTTAGAGATAAAAAGGGACCTATCATAATAAGTGAATATCTTTACCTAAGTTAATACAATCCCGTTTTAAGTTTGGACTGGATATGTTAAGCGGAAATGGTAAACCGTTGATTGTAATCGACACTTTTAAGTTCCGGTATGAGAATTAGATTTTAAAGCATGAATTGTCTCAACTTTACCAAATTGGAGTATTTGAAGAAGGTAAATAAATGGTTACAGGAATATTTATGGATTGCCAAGTGCTCCGGTCCTTAAACTTCCACCTCAACACTGTACAGCCACAATAAAACACCAACCTACCATAATATAGACCAAATAAAATATCAAACTTTAATGGCACAAACGCGATAAAATATCACTACATCACGGTACAGAAATTAGAAAGACACAAAACAGTGTATACTGAAGACATTACATATCCCAGATAATACAAGAGGGTGAACTGGTATATACCTCCAGTCCAACACAGTACATATCCCAGATAATACAAGAGGGTGAACTGGTGTATATCTCCAGTCCAACAGTACATATCCCAGATAATACAAGAGGGTGAACTGGTATATACCTCCAGTCCAACACAGTACATATCCCAGATAATACAAGAGGGTGAACTGGTATATACCTCCAGTCCAACACAGTACATATCCCAGATAATACAAGAGGGTGAACTGGTATACACCTCCAGTCCAACACAGTACATATCCCAGATAATACAAGAGGGTGAACTGGTATACACCTCCAGTCCAACACAGTACATATCCCAGATAATACAAGAGGGTGAACTGGTATACACCTCCAGTCCAACACAGTACATATCCCAGATAATACAAGAGAGTGAACTGGTATATACCTCCAGTCCAACACAGTACATATCCCAGATAATACAAGAGGGTGAACTGGTGTATATCTCCAGTCCAACAGTACATATCCCAGATAGTACAATAGGGTGAACTGGTGTATATCTCCAGTCCAACAATACACATCCCAGATAATACAAGAGGGTGAACTGATATATACCTCCAGTCCAACACAGTACATATCCCAGATAATACAAGAGGGTGAACTGGTATACACCTCCAGTCCAACACAGTACATATCCCAGATAATACAAGAGGGTGAACTGGTATATATCTCCAGTCCCAGCGTCCCGGGCTGTTCCCAAGTGGAAGGGAAGCCTCAGGGCGCGACGCAGTGGGGCGATTGTTTCGAGCAGTCAGCGTGTGTCATGCAAGGGATGGCAGTGCCTGAGAGGGTAAAGGGGGGGGGGGATGAGTATTCGTGTGGGGATCCCGACGTCCCCTCCACCCTCTTGTAATAATAAGTCTAGTGCTGCACGGGAGAGAGCAAGCTATAGCCCCGAGGCGGAGGGTCGGCCCAGCCATGACAACGTGAATCGGACGGCGTGGAAGTATTCTTGGGGGATATAAGACTGGACACGCAATTTTTGTCACTTAATATGAAACATGATGGACTTAATTGTAGAGGTTCGTATCGTGGCTGGGTATAGTGAGATGATTTTTCCCGATCTATCACTCTCTTTGCAACCAAATGCAGATACACGTCTTCTAGCGTCTACTTTCCTCATTTTTGCCCAATCAAGTAGCTATGCGTATAATCTGGATGGGTAATAAGACGTGGACTACGTAAGAAGTATACTTATTTTATTAATATTACTATCACTATACATTTTTTTTCTATTTTCACGTCTTACTACCATTTCTGGCTATACACATGAGTATTATTTACGCTAATTTATGAGTACTAGTGATGATAAAGGTTTTATATAGAAGATGTGCACCCACATCTACGTGGAGATGGATAGAAAGATTGGAAAACCATTTAGGAAAAACCATCTTCAGTACACCCAGCCAGTATTCGAGCACTCCTTCGGGATGTACGCATATAACCTAATGTTGTACGGACGAGGAAGGTGGAATTTAGAGGTAATACACTTGCATTTTCATAGATGAAGATTGGAAAACCATTTAGTAAAAATCACTCTCAATCCAAACGTGTGGGATTGTAGCCCCAGACTAAATGAACTCGACATTTATACCAAGTGCCCATAGGCACGGGTGATCCTGGTATTAGCGTTTATTAAAATATAACTTAACATATTGTAATGACCCGTGTCGTCATGCTGAGAGTCACGATGCTGGCTAAGAGCAAGGTGACTATAACGTTAGGATAGCAACACTTCTGAGTAAACCACCCAGGGTAGGTAGGCTCCGGCTGAAGTCAGGAGCACTAACAGCTCGCCTAGCTCTGGCCCAATATAAGATACTCGCTTCACGTGGGCACCCTGTAAATAATCCTAGGCGAGTGTTCGTTTTGTGGGGCTGGCCGATTTCGGTCGATATACCCCACCCTCCGTCCCACCATCCACCGAACGAATGAATCAATCTCCCACCAGGGGGATCCCACCCCTCCCTTCCGTAGTTTTACCGGAAGGATAGATAGATGGGTGGGTGGTGGAGGGGGGGACTGCACGAGACGCCCCACGCCATCGGGGCAACAACAAACGAGCCGTAGTGACGAGAGAGAGTTAGAGGGAGAGCGGGGGGGTTGCGGACGAATATTGCTGTGCTCCCTTCAACCACCCTCTAATGATAGGGTAGGTTATGAAGGATGGGGAAGGGCTAATGACGAAGGATGGTGACTCCGTGATAGTCCCCGTCCCCTGGTACACTGTTCCGACACCCGGCAACGCACCAGTTTTTCTTTCCTCCACCGCGTCTTACTACCCGGCCCAAATGTAGGCAATATAATTACCTCAGTAAGATAAGGGGTGAGGAGGGTAACATTTATAAGAACTGTACCTGAATTTTAAGAGAGGGAGAGTAGGAAACTATTTTGGAATCAAAATGCCCTCTCATCTCTTGCACCTGGGTTTCAAATCTTGAGCTCCCCTTCACCAGAAACACCAGATTACGTGAGACATGTATCTTGCTTGTATAGCCACCAGTACAGGTGGTGATGTATTCTCATTGTACAGTATGTCACGAATTCAAATGGTCCCTTAACGTGCAAGGTGTTATCTAAGCACCTTTGTTCTGCTCGACTCCAATGGTGGCGAAACCTTAATTATATAAGAAGGTGAATTAGCTTGTAAAAAAAAGTTGTTTGAGGAGCTTTGACCCTCCCTCGGCATATGTTTGAAAATTAGCTTCTTCTAGAAGATATTTGGGATGGCCCTCATCTGATTTTTTTTAAATTACATTTATCTATAAGATATTTGGAGTCATCTTCCCCCAAAAAACTTTCGAAATTTTGGTACCTATAGAAGCTATTATAAGTGGTCCTCTCCCGGAAAGTTTTTGAAAACTATATTTCTCTAGACGCTATGTGGAGTGGTACTTCCCAGACATTTTTAAATTTGAGTGCGCCTATAAGCTATTTAGAGTGGTTTTATCGTGGATGTTTTTGGAAAATTAGATGGCTATTATATAATCTATTTAAATTGGTTCTCGCCTTGATTTTTTTAATGATGTCTCTAGAAGCCATTTAGAGTGATCTTTCCCTTTATTTAAAAAAAAATTAAAAACTTCTTATTACTATTTGGAGTAATCCTTCCTTGCCAAAATTTTGAAAAGTGTATGCCTCTAGAAGATATTTAGAATTTGATACAATAACATTTCTCAGCTTAATATTCAAGAATATCAGAGGAGAGTGAAATATATTTAGAGAGATGGGAGAGTTTATTCCAGGTGATATGGTGAGTTTATTTCAATCGGGAGGAGGGAAACACAAATTCTTTCCAGGGGGAGAAAGCTCCCCTCTGATTTGCTATACCACCACTCCTCGACTTGGGTTTGTACGTTTAAACAAATATTTTGTCACTTTCATAAAACAAAAGCAATGTACACAAATTAATCCGTGACTGAATATTGAAATGTTACGCACATGATAAAATACTTCAATTTAAATTAAACTTAATTCACCACCCGACTCTATAAATATAATAATAATATAAAAATAAACGCTGTAAACACTTCGAAACGAAAGACAAGACTGCTGAACCAATGACGTATTTGTGACAGATGACCATATATCAGGAAGAAAGAAGTCCTAGCTTGCTATTTTGGTATGTTGTGTTCCTTAGTATGGATAGGCATTTTATTGCTTATCATTCGTGTTTTATTATGTTTTATCTACTACAACTATGTTTAAATTTGATATCCTGGATCTTGGTATCAATAGTCTCCCCTCGTGGAAATAATTGCACTATAGGGTCTATTGGTACAGTACTTTAGACACATAGGCCTACTAAAGTGTTTAAACACCTGCACAGAGAATCGATCCAGCGTCCCTTAAACATGTAGTCGACTTCCTTAATCACGGGCACGGCCGTGCCATAACTCTTTAATCACAGGAAAAGTCGATAGTAATCTTCAAGAAATTGTAGAAGTAAAACTATAACTAGTAACTTAATCTGAACAGTTATTTTATTTTGACATAATTTTCAAGGAAAAAAAAAAGCTAATCTATGGGCACACGGTCTAAATGCCCGTGGGTGTAGACTGGTTTGCTATGACGGGGAGATCTGAGTTCAAATACAGGCAGAATTTACAGAGGGTGCTTTTTTTTCTAAACGGATTTACACTCTCCCTTCACGCAAACTAGGGTATATTTTCTCCCAAGAATAATTTCTTCATTTATATTCCATTCGCGAAGTTAAAGCCCGGACGGGTAGTAAAGGATTGGGGGAATTTTTTAAATAAATGTGAATTGAAATATTCATAATTTGTACATTTAAAAAATGTGTGTATTAATGTAGTTTGATTTATTTAAGGTACCTCTTAAATTGGCAGTGTTTGTACCCCTAGCTTTGACACGGGAGGCTGAGTACATTAGAGATGATTTTTTTTCCTTCATTGGTTTTTACAGTTTGCTAAAAGGTGAATGCTGACTCATGGCCTTAGGCAAGTTGCACATACTCCAAAACGGTAAATAGAACATACAAACAAAATGTTGATAAACAATTGTGTAGCTACAACATTTATATATTTTACTATAGTATATTAGACACAAGGTTTACTAACAACTTAGTACCCAAAACGATGGTTGAGAGGTCTAAGGTCGTTGGTGACGCGGGTGTCAAGGTTCTAATCCCGCTCAGGCATATTGAGAGCTTAAATTCCCATGAAATTTTCCGCGTGGTTTTTCTCATACTCCATCCACGTGAATGCAGGTAGGCCTATATTTCCTCTCGTATATTCATTTATTCATTAGATTAAGCCATTAGTAGCCCTTTTGTGGAAAAACGCCCCAGGATTCGAACCTAGCCCTGACCTTCCAGTTCTGGACGTCAGTCAACCTCGATGGCACTGAGCTGTCCCTACCAGTATCACCTTAGTGCCGCAGGTTGCTACGACGACACCTGACTACCATACTCTCCCGATAAAAAATAAAATGAAAAGGAATAAGGAAGGGAAGTATATTTTTTTTAATCCTCCACGCGCTTCATTTCAACCCCTCTCCCCCTCCTAAATTTCCCGACTGAATGCGGTGTTGATCTCTCTCTTCCTTCTTTCCTTCATGGTCCCGAGATATTCCACCACGCGTCTGTCAATTACACCTCTTGGGACGGGGAGAGATGGGAATTTCAGATGTCAGGGCTGTCGCGGGGTGGCGGGGGAGGAAAGCCTTTGAGAGACTGCCAGTGGGAGGTGATGACAAAAGACGTACTGGGTCTACAGGATCTTGATGAACGTGAATAGAGAAACCACACTTACCCGCTTCGTTTAGGACGTTCCGTCTAGTATCTTATTCTAGCGCACGAGTTTAGATCCACATCTTCAAAAGATTTATTCGAAATTCTGTTTTATTTCTTCTTAGACATTTTTTTTAAAATTTACTATTTTTTTTTCATAACATTTGAAGTAATATTTGCGAGTCTTGTCAAAAACACATCAGTTTCGTCTTGTCTGTGTTCCCTCCCATGATGGGAAGCAAGAGGATCGAATCTCAGACGGACGTGCGTGCAAATGCGGGTACACGACTTGTTAGGCTACGCCTTCTTCATTCATATCATATCAGTGCAAGTTCGCGGATAGACCAGACGATTTGTAGGGCGCGATGAAAGAAATTAAACAGACTATCGATGTATTCGATGAATGAGAAACTATTTGAATGAAAACTTGAATAGTAGGTCTACTTACATATTATGTAGCAACAAAAATATACCTATTTTAATCGCTTGTTCACTATATTTTACAGCGTGGGGAGAAATTCGACCTTGCTCCTTAGAATGTATACCATGCTAATTAGGTACAAACCACTATGTTCCTTTAAGAGCGTTCATCATAGCAGGCCCAACTCAACTCCCGGCTCGCACGAGGTATGGGAGTAGAAAAGAAAATACCTACGATATGCCAGAAATGTGTGCAGTGCATTCGTATTTGAATGATTACTCAAAATTTTCCGCGGTGACAATGGGGGACAAAGAGACAAAGTTTCTTGTTAATAACTACGGTATGTCTTATTAAGACAAAATAAAGATTTGTGTAAAACGCTTAGCTATGAAGCCATTCTAAAATTAAGCGACCCTTTTCAATGCAGTTTTTATCCAAATATAATTTAATATTTCAACAGTGGTTGGTATTAGGAACTTATATTAACTCTTTATCTCCATTGATGTTTAATCAGAAATGATCCATGAGCAATAGTGTTCATGTAAATTTACGATTTCAAACCGACTGTATCACAGAGTTGATTGATATGTTATGCACGCTCTTAAAGATCTTGTTTTTTTCAATTATTAGATAATTCTTTTGCACTACTGTTATCAATCTTTGAGCTACTCTTTCTCAAAACAATAATATTTTTTCAACTAAATGTCGATTAGTGTAAAGTGGTGATCGGAAATAACGAGCTCATTATCTGAAATATTTCCTTCTCTGGCAAACTTCTCGATCAAATTCATGTTATAACACTTTCAGAAGGGAAACACGAGAACATATTAAATCATGTATCGACACTACAGGTAACAACGTGATTTTAGACTACTTTAAGGTAATGGGTTGTCGTATTTCGTGAAGTATACCTTAAAAAGAAAACTAATTAGTAAAGAGTTTGTACCGGGCTAGTAGGAATTATCCCACACACTCAAAGATCTCAACCTCCAACAAATAAAATATCGAGTCTGCAAGAACAGTGGATGGGGTTTGACTTACAGGCCAGGCCGATGCGGTCGTTGTTTTGTTTGATCGATGTTGATGGGCACATTTAACTCTACTTGAATGGTAACTCCCGGAAAAACATTGAAATAAATCGTTTCAAGTGTGGCTCTCTCATCACCGCGTCGAGACCCGCTTCATGTATCCACCTCTCCGAGCGCCGTTGCTCTGTCACGTGATTGGTTGATTCCCCTTCTTTTCCTTTCCTAGTCAGGTGTCAATCGGGGAGCCTATTTAACATGATGTATCGCCTAAAATAGGCACAGAACTATATTCACTACGCTGCAGTACATAACAAAAGCTTTGTTTTTCTTAGTTAACAACCAGCTACAAGAGGTATCTACTACACAGGACGCTATGGCGTCGGACTCAGCCGTGGCCAGGATCAGCGCCAGGTAGCGTCCCGCCACTTGGAGGATAAACAACCAGGGAGCTTCGTGGTTTGACTACTCAACTTAGAGAGATGGTCCGTTGGGGTACGATCAACAAGTCATTTTCTGACAGTTATTTGTTTACCTAAGCCAAGAAGTTGGCCTACCTCTACTGTGTAGTAATCAGTCGCTTAACAACATAGCTATGTTTATATCTTGGTTAGGTAGTTATTAATATTTAATTGATATTAATGTATAATTATACATGTAGCTTAACTGCGGGTCATTTGGTTCCCTCTGAACAAAACTTGTAGTTATGGCGGTGTACGCCTTGTTGGTATAGGTTGACCTGTTGTGTTACGAGTCACTTCAACAGCTGGCTAGTGTGGTTAGGATGAACAGTTAGCTGCACTTGGTGTGAACACACTTTACAAGCTTTAGGATACCCTACTAATCTGTGTTAGGCATTAGGTAATAGTCGCCCAACGACTCCTGGTTGATCATTATGTGGTGTGCTGAGCCTAGCCACTCCAAAGGTGTCCTTTAGCTAGAATAACACACTCAGTCACCCTTTTTACTAGGGGAACATCAACATCAAGAAACTAGGGGTTAGCTATTAGGTGTTCATGGCCTAATTAAGCCTTTGCCCGAGTCAATTGCCTCGTTTTCTCCTTGCTTTCGAACACTCCCGGTTTTATTTGTTTGCCAGAAGTATTAAAGATAGGCCTCTCAAGGCACTTGTAAATATTAGTATTTAAAATCTCTTAGACGTGTTCCTTAAGATACTTCGAATGAATGCGGCAGCGTTCTACTGTATACATTTCTATCAAGTTTTGATAGAGGGCATTTCCATGAAGTTATTGTCTTGTCAATACAGTCCTAATTGTGGTTTATTTATCCCTAATGTATGGGATCTTGTAGTTGCCCCTACCCATGGCCTTGACGTTCTCGCAGTTGATAGCGAGCTCATATGGGCTAGAAACAATATGCAGGTAGTCGACAGGGCAGGTATATATTGGAGAAATAGAGCTATATGAGTTTACATTAGAATTAATTGGATGGTGTACAGACTTATTCTAGCTATGAACTTACGAGTTTGTCTATTATGAGCATTAAGCTTAATAAGTTTGAAGTGAACCTATTGCAGTGCAGGAGCTGCCTGTTTAAAACCTTTGAATCTATGATAGTTGCCTAGTTCCCCTGTTTGTAGGAATTCACTACTCAATGTTGACAGTCTGTTTTAGTTAACTACAGTATATGTTTTCTAATATCACATCACAAAGCTCCATTAATATTGGAATTAACCCAGTGAATCGGACAGCCCGTTGTTTGAGTGCTAGGTAACTCTCAAACTATTGATATTAATTTAAAAGGGCTATTTATAACGAGCCTAATTAATTGTCCACTATAGTTTGCTTTCTCTACTACTTGTTCAATGTTTTTGTATAATGTTGTATACTCAGGGAATTCACTACGATACCCATAAAAGGGTAACTTCATTTGTATGTAACTTATTATTTGTTCAATAAAATATTGTATGTCTTGTAATTTGTTCTTTCAATCATAGCACCCCCTTAGTGGAGGTGTGTGTCAAGTTGATATAGGAAAACAAGTCTACAAGTTTATCTAGAGATATGTGCATACATTACTCTACGGGGATGACCAAACCACCTCCAGCGGAACACTGGTGATCACATCTCGCTTATCCAAGCCGGGATATTGTGACGTCTTTGGGATCCTCCTGGGGGAACGCGGCAGCTTTACGTAGGAGGACTGCTCAAGCCTCCGGAAGTGTCCTTTGATACTCGGCATAACCCAGTCCTGAGTCCTATTGAAGACGTACTAGGGCGAGTCAACAATGATTCTCAGACACCGGTTCTTAAAATACCTGCATCCTGTTTATATGTCTGTCATGCGACACGCATTGTCGAGAATCGGCCTGATAATTTGTTCGTACAGCCTCAGACCATTCCTCGTGGACAGAGCGCTACGCCTGTTCAGCAGTGAGCCTAGGGCACAGACAAATAATACACCCAGACACTCAACCTCCAGGTTAAAATGGTTGCGCTCCTTTTGGCAGCTTAAGTCCTTCACCACTAGGATCGCCGCGGTTAGTTCTATCATCACCCAGCAGTGACACCAGCGAAGCCCGGTGCTGAAGGACTCAAGCTGGCAAAAGGAGCGCAGCGAAACCCCCGTAAGGTTGAGAGTTTGTTTTCTACTTGTCTGTGGCCTAGGGTACTTAGTTTCTGCCTCACCTGGGTCAGTTTTTCAATAAGTGTAGTCTACAGGTTAGACAAGTGTTCAGCTTAAGACTGAGGCATTTGGTATAGTTGAAACATCGCCTGCATCATTTTCATTTTATTTTGTATTTTACTATTTTAGTTATTTTATTATTTTATTATTTTATTTTAGCAACACGGCTTATTACCTGTTCGGACTATAGGCATATATACTAATTAGGTTATGCTAATGAATTAGGGATAGTTAAGGTTGGATTTAGAGGAAGTGTACTCGCATTTACGTGGAAAACCATCCTCGGTACACCCGAAAGGGATTTAAAACTATATCTCCCTGTCATCGGCAATCTAGTATGTTGCGAGAGTGACGCCTTAGACCATGCGGCCACCGAAGCAGTGATTGTTTTTGTTTTTAACCGTGTCTCACCACCTGTGTGGGTTACATTAATATGGTGGGTGATGAAAGTATAATTTAGAGGAAATGTACCAGAATTTGCGTTAGGGGAGAATGATACACAATTTAGAAGAAGAAAAAACTCATTACACACGGCTGGGTTTCAAAACCCGACAGGGGCTCCGGATGTTCTTTGAAAGTGGGGGGAAAGGGGGATCAATTGAGATGGGTCCGGGGGTCTCTCCATGTAAAATTTTAAACTCTGAATTACTCTTGAAGCTATTTGAAGGAGGTTTATTTTTCATGCCTTTCTTTATCAACAAGTATGGTAAAAACATGGTAGGAAGAGACGATGATTAAAATATAAACTTTTCGGGTCAGCAATTAAAATGTACCCCAATATTCCCGAGATTTTACAGACTAAAGAATACGTACTTTTCCAGTATTTATTATGACAGCTATAAATAAAAATATCTTAGTTTTCCCTTTTTCTACTAAGTTTTTGGCATAAAGATGATCAAAAATTTGCATGGATTGGATACAAAACTAATCATTAACATTTGATTATGCTCTCTATTTTATTTAAGAGATTATTGCAAAAATATCTCTAAATTTTAGTGACTTTTTATAATTTCTTTGACTTCTTACCTGTCCCCCAAATTCCCTCGACTTTTTCAGGTTTTCCCTGTTTTCAATTAACGTACCCTACTATCAACCCTGTCAAGGCTCATACCGTGGAAGACAAATTAATGAGCCTTTAAACTACACACAGCATAGTCAAATAATTACAACTAATAACAATAATGTGAATAAGAGGTTTAAACAAATTAAAATGTTTTATTCAAACCAAACCAAGAGAGCTTTTGATAACATTTTTTATATTTCCAATTTTATTAGAGTGGATAAACTTTCCAAAGATAAAATTTTAAACTGTGGTTTAGAAAACAGCCTTTTCTTCATGTCCAAATTAAACTTACAATTTTATTCTACTGTGATATTTGATTAAATTTAGCAAATCTGTTTAATTAATTAGCCCTATTACTCTTTGGGCCATACTATTCTGTTTGTTTTTACTTTCTCGCTATCTTATAGTTAGAAAAAGTATTGTGATCGTCAAAACAATCGAACTCGAGATTTTGATGAATCTTGACGTTTCATGACCCCCTGAATCCCAAAAAGGGGTTTTTGAATGTCCGTCTGACTGTTTGTACCTCCAACCAGAGCCTTAACTATTTTACCGATCGGGTTAACTTGGTATCTAGGGTTTTCATAGGGTTGCCCCGAGAGGTTTTTGGAATTGGATACCTACCCCCTAAAATTAAGGGTAGTTTACTGAAGGGCAAAAAGAGAAAAAGTCGATTTTGATTAAATTTCATTTCTAAACATTTCTAAATATTTTAAACAAAATGGCTACTCTCAATATTTCGACAAAATGACTCTAAGGGCTCCGGGCTGATGCGTAAATTATCATTTTTTATTATATCTCCGAAACTATTTGAGTTATGAAATTACTTAGCATTACAAATATGTATATCTATTTATAATACAAATATTTTATTAGAAGCATATTTTTATAAAACCAATAACGTTCAAGCTATACGAGAATATATATATATTACTTTTCGAACACTTAAGGTAAAAGTATTGCAACCGTAAAAAAAAAAATCTAACCTTAAATGTTTATGGATGTCGACGTTTCATGACCCCCCGACCCCTTAAAAATTGTTTTTGCAATTCCGTATGTCTGTGTGTCTGTTTGAACTTAAAATTAAGAGTAGATTAATAAAGGGCGAAAAGAGAAACAACCCATTTTCTCAAAATCGGCTCTAATGATTTTGATTAAAATTCGTGTTTAGGCGTTGATTAAGATTATAAATAAATTGGCTATTTTCATTTTCCCATGAAAATGAATTTTAGGGTACTTTACAGAAGTTGAAATTTCCATATCTCCGCAACTATTTGAGATACTAAATAACTTATCATTGCAAAATTGTAATACTATGAAAAATAAAAAAACTTTTATATGAAATATATTTTAATAAAATCAACAGTTTTTGAGATATTGGCAAATATATTGATAGAGATTCTACTTAAGTTTTAACGCAATAATCCTCCAATGCCATAAAGTAATTAAATATAAGTAAGTCTCACAAAAAGTTTATGTTATTTTTCCTTAAATCTCTTAGGAAAAATGTTTGTACAACAATGATCTACCTCCATTTTAGACTCAATAGTCAATATTTACATTTTTTATTGGTCACAATTTATAAATGAGGAATTTAATAGCAATGCGATGACATGAAGATACGCAACACTTAATAAAATGTCGAAAATTTCAACCGGAAGTCGAAATTTAAAACGAAGTGTTTACCCTTGTGGACCCAATATTAATCTTTTTTATTGGTCCAAACATACAAATGAAATTATAAAATTTAAAAACGGGATTCAAAAAAGTTTTACATAAGTATAGTGCAATTTATGCGTGGGTTGGCTAGTGTATATTATTTAATTTCACATATAGTACCAGCTTTGAGTAAATATCTCCATTTTAAACAATAGAGCAAGAAAGTCCGTGCGGGGTTCCGTACCATTTATTTAATATGGCAATTACAAATAATGTTTTAGTATATTCTTGTGAAAGATTTTCCTTATTTGAGTAAAATATATACTTGGACGGACAAGCAATGGGTTACCTGCGGGTTAGCTGAAGTAGTTATTTTAGGAGCTACTGTTATCTTAGGAATGTGATCGGGGGGGGGCGTTGTAAGCGACTCAGTCGGGACTCGGGTACTGAACGGGACAGTGCAAAACTTTGCACTGGTAGTGTGAACTGTGTGAACAAGTGTATACTGAGTAAATAAGTAGCAAGGACTAAGGCAGTTAGTTTGAGTCTACCGTTGTAAGTCACTGTGAGACAAAAACAACATTCGGCACGTTATTTATTGTAAAATAAGGGCTATTTATTATTATATTAAAAACTTAAAGGCCTAGTATTATATAGCTCTAAGAAACATTGTTTCAGAGAAAGTAAGATATTTGGTAATGTATTAAATTAACTCAGTTCTATGGGAAGATTTTTCACCGTAATGTAAATTTAAACGTAAGAGTTTTTTAAAATGTAAATTCATCGTATCCTGAAAACAACGTTATCAACACAAGAAGGAAATGTTTAGTAACTTTACACTTTTATCTAGAAAAGCCATTATATTAACTTTTAACACTTTTAATTTAAAATTAACAGCCCGTTAAATATTTTAAAAACGCACACATTGTGTTAACAATCTTGTTTATATAAATAATGTATATGGACTACCTAGTATATTAAAACATGTTTGAATAAAAATGAAAAAATTAATATAGTTTGTATATTTGAGGTAAATCCATGAAATAGTAGGCCTATTCACCCTCACATCCTTTATCCATAAAAAATGACTGAATAGCGCATGCACCCACATTATTGTAGAGATGGAATGGGTAAAATCACATGGGGAAAAAACTTGTGCACCTGAACGAGATTTGAATCTGAACTTTCCTGACCTCAGCGATCCAGTATATTACGAACTTGACCCCTTAGGGTTCATACCGTGTGACCACCGATGTTAGTAAATTTGAAAACCCACGTGACTAGCTTGTCCTGGATTGACGGTGCTTATGTCACTCTTTACCAAAACTCCTTTCTCATTACATTATCGTACACCAACGGGCCTTCACTTCGTTAATTGATCGACCATCAAAAGTGGTGGTGGTGGTGGGGGGGATCCTAATTATTCGAGTGGGCCAGTATCTACGCGATGTGGCGAGGTCCCCAGGTTTGACTCTAGACAACGTTACACTGATTTACACCGCAAATTCGGTTAAGATTGATTTGAAACTGAAAGCTATATTGAAAAGGGGTGTGTGAAGTCCACTTACTTTTGTTTAGGATCGAAACCTAATCGAACATATGGAATAATCTCGACACCGATTAAAAGTTTGTATATGTTATTGTTTCTTGGTGAGAAAAATAAGATTATACTAACTTTTCACATTAACTATTTAAATTAGACCTAGTTTTTTCACTACAGCTTTGAAATCATGCAAATTATAAGTATTAATTACGCCAGTGGGGTAAGGATGAGGAAGGTAGAATTTAGAGGAAACACGGTATCATCATTTCCGTGGAGGGAAAGTGGGAATCTATTTAGGAAAAAAGTACAGCCGGAAGGGATTCGAGCACAACCTTCGCGTCACCGGCGAACCATTAGTCTAGTAATATCGCTAAGGTGTGTTGATAATAGTGAGCACATGGTCTAAGACAACCATCTTTTAGTCATGTACCCCCAAATATAACTTCTCTTCGACTTTATAGACCTACCTCCAGTTATTGGTGCATAATGCAAGCTATTTTGGGTTGGGGGTCCAGAACCCCCTGGAATTTTATAAACCCCTACCTAGGGGGCCTATATATACGCATATAATTGTTTTTTTGTTAAAGGCATAGTAAAATTTTACAGCGAAACCAAGAGCGTAGCAAAATAACTTATCTAGGAAGGAGGTCTTCTAGAAAATTTTACTATACCTTTGAAAAAAAATACATATACGTATGTGTAGACACCCTAGGGAGGGGTTCATCAAATTCCAGGGGGTTCTGGACCCTCCCCTCTTGCTGCGCCTTTGAGTGGGACCACCATAGAAAAATTAGCTTCCAACAACTTTGAAAGTTTTATATATATATATATATATATATATATACTATAATATTTGTATGCGTAGTTTAAATTTTACGTATTCCCTAGGGTGTCCTTGCGTAGCCCAGGTTGAATACCACTGCCTTGACCCACCCTACCCATCTCAATCCATTTGACTGTGTAATTAATAATCTTGGTATCAAAACGCCCTAATGGGGGGAGGGGGAGGTTTGGGTAAAGCCCCCCTCCTCCCTCCCTTTAGGACACCTCACACCTCTCTAGAGGGACGCGCTCCATAGTTTGGAAAGCCCAGCAAAAACAATGTATCGAAACCCTTCGCCTCGGTTTTATAGTGAACCATAGTTTTAAAATAATAAACCATTTCTTAAATAACGAGAAATTTCTGAATTCTTGAAGTCTGTGTCGCGTTTCAACGTTCCGGTGGGTGGCCCCCTTAAAGTGGGAGTGTGAGGACACAAGAAAAGGCCAGTGTTTACGCATCTTTTATAGCAACACTTTTTTTTTTGGACAAAATAAATAAAATATTAGATAAGAAACTTTTTAAATGAAGACGAAAAGTTGTTATTAAATTTCAGGACACTCTTGGCAGATATTCAACAACTCTTGATGTCACACCCACCTCGGTGGCATAGTTGGCTAACGCGCTAGTTTCATGTTGAGCTAGACCACCGAGGAGTGTGAGATCGAAGTTCGAATCTCGCTCCGGTGAACTGGGGCTGGTTTTCCTTAAATGGTTTTCCACTCTCACTCCACGCAAATGCGGGTTCACTTCCTCTGAATTCAACATTCCCAATTCTTAACCTATTAGCGTATAGCCCGAATGGTTAGTAAGACGCGGTGCTTAGTAATAGTAAATAAATCAAAAGTTGATGTCATCGTGTAAATAAAATTAAACGTTATGTTTGTACTCGAGAATTATTTGATTTCTTTTGACCAACAATTTTTTTTGATATAAAAATTGTAGAAACTCTATCCTAGCCCTTTCTTCCGTTCCCTTACACCCGACCTTAAGTTTGATCGGCTCCCCAGACCACTCAACTACTTGACGCGATCCCGCGCCCGAGTCAGGACATCCCTGTAATAACTCGCCGAGGTGAGCCCTTCAGTTTCACGGATCTCCACGCGCACACACACCTTTCCTCTCATCTCCTCTCTTTGTCCTCAGCGGGGCCGACCGCCCGTAACACTAGCGCGCTACTCGGCGCAGGCGATAATTAGCTGCAGGACGGGACGGGACTGAGAGAGAGAGGAATGATAAGTGGCCGGAGGCGGGCGTCACGCATCAACTCACCAAGCGCCACCAACGGTGCTGCCATCTGTATACGAAGAATAGAGGGAGGGAGAGTCACCGAAAATATGACAAGTTGTCACATTTATTGTAGAGTGCGAGAATGTTGTATAGATAACTTCCTCCCCTTACCTCACCTCCCTTCCACCACGGCTCACTATACGCTCGGGTTGTACGCTTACAAATACGTTAGTGTTCGAGGGATGAGGAAGGTTGAAATTAGAGAAAGTGTACCCTTATTTGAATGGAAAACCATTCAAGAATTACAACCCTCTGTACACCCAGCTAGGATTCGAAGCTGGATCTCCCCGTCGTCGGCAGTACAGTATATTGCGAGTGACGTCACGAGGCCACCGAAGCGGCTGTTAATGTGCATTTTAGTTACACTGACGGGGTAGGGACCAGGAGATTAGGTGGGAAGGCAGAGTTCGAGAGGAAATGTAGGGACACGTACTCTCGGGGTGAACGAGGGGAAACTATTTAGGGGGGAGACTACCATTACGCCCAGCCGGGCTAAGAAGCCCAACCTTTTCATCACTGATAAATCAGACTAAATGAGCTTGTCGTTTAATCCGCGTGCCCACCGATGCAGATCTCGGTAATATTGTATTATATAAAATTCAGGAATTTTTTGTATGTGTAGACTATATATCCTAGTACTTATGTATGTAGTCAGATTTTAAAAGCCATTTTAAACATCATTTGTAAACCAATCAAATGTTAAAATGAAGCTCATCTGCTGAAGGATTTCACCCGGAAAGTTCGACTAGCCACTTCGCATCAGTAAAAGGTTGTGATTTGACCAATATTTCATACTTTTCTTAAACCGTCCCTTCAACTGTCGACCTTGGAGGGTCTTAGGGTAAAGTGTTCGCCTCAGGACCAACAGTCACGGCTTCAAACTCAGCTGAGGTCAACGGATTTTTACTGAGCGATATAGATCCGTAGCACAACTTCTTTCGGAGGGGAAGTCGGTCCCATGTCGATTGTGGCGTGTGAAATATCCCTGGAAGGTATATGAATGTAGTTTTCCTTCAAAATATGTTAGTTCTTTCTCTCTCGCTCGTAAAAATCCATGCGTTAGTTGCGCTGATAAGCCGCTCTACCTGAAATCAAGGTGGAAATATATAGAACACAATAAAAGGTCAGTGGGTTTTTTTTTCAGTTTTTATATCAAAACTTTTTTTTGGTCAAAGTGAATCAATTAATATATCTCCAGTAGAAACAGAGATTAATTCTCTTCACATTGTGAGCTCAACAGGTTCTTGAATACCTGTCAAGGTTGTCCTGGAATTTGCTGATCACATTTTCTCTTGATTTTAATGGTTTCTCATCTAATGCCGCCGCTATATTCGTGACATAATATGTTCAACAAATATTGAAATCACAATATGAAGGAAACTAATATTTGTACAGAAGCAATATTTTATTTGGCCAAAATAAATGTTTTGCTATTAAAAAAAACTGCAAAACCACTGGCCTTTTCTCGCGTTCCATGCATCCCCATCTGTGACAAAAACTGTGACAAGGAGCCAGAGGTCACTACGTTGGTAGTTAAAACTATTATTATTAATAATAATAATAATAATAATAATAATACTTTCCACTAGTAAGTAGAAGATAACAAATTTTAATTGATTCTACACGTAGCTTAGTTAAGTTTGTACCTCAGGCTGGGTCAAAATCGTCGGTATATTGTGCTTGAGACGATGGGAGACTTTGATTCGAATTAACTATGTGAAATGTGACGGGAGACCAGTGATTTGAAGGTCACTAAGTGCTCTAATGAACTATCTCACTTAAGCATCTGTACAATAAACAATTTCTATGTTATTTGCAGTGTTAATGTGAAGAAACTGTTGGGGGTTAATTTTTTACTTTTAAATAAAGTTAGTAATGATATTTACAATAAATATCACTAAAATAGTCCGACACCTTAGCTAAGTCGGTAGCGTGTATACCTATTGAGCTAAGGGGCCCTTGTTCGATTTTCGGCATGGCCAAAAAAAATGGATCATTGTTGAAATGTCACAGTGATAAATTAACGGCCGGGGACCGGATTTTGTGCCTGTCCTAGTCTTAAGATATAGCGTAAGGTATGTGTATCTACGACAAGCCTAGCAGGCCAGTAGTGGAAAATATACGACTTGAATAAACAACTGACCCAGGCCACAGGCTGGAAACAATAATGGATTTAAAAAAAACTACAATGCATTTTGCAAAGTATGCAGCTTTTGCGTCAGCTACAAATTTAAATGAGGGAGTTTTATAGTTACACATCTCTTAATATTTAAAAAAAAATGGTACGGCGCACCGCACAGACTTTCTCTCTCTTTCTATAAACTCGTAAGATTTCTGAACGGAATAATGTACATTGTATCATCACCACTCCACATAAGAGCACGCATAAAATAATATACAATGATATATAATCAATGAGAAAAGAGGCGCATCTTTGTCCACCTAAGAGCATTTCAAACAGTTTAATGTCTTCCACAAGGGTCAACACTTCGTATTAAAATTTCGATTTCTGGTTAAAATTTTAACATTTTATAAGGTGTTGCAGATCTTCAAGTCATCGCATTGATATTTAATTATTCATTTATACATTTTGACCAATAAAAAATGTAAATATTGACTATTGAGTCTAAAATGGAGATAGATCATTGCTATGCAAACATTTCTCCTAAGAGATTTAAGGAAAAATAACATACTTTTTTAGATACTTATATTTAATTACTCTATGGCATTGGAGAATTATTGCGTTAAGACTTAAGTAGTATATGTTTACAACTAAAGCTCACAAAATTGTATTAATATATTTGCAAATATCTCAGAAACTGTTGCTTTTATAAAAATATATGTCAAATAAAAGTTTTTTATTTCTAATAGTCCTACAATTTTGCAATGATAAGTTGTTTAGTTTCTCAAATAGTTGTGGAGATACGGAAATTAACGCTTCTGTAAAGTACCCTAAAAATCATTTTCATAGGAAAATGAAAATAGCCAGTTTATTTATAATCTTAATCAACGCCTAGATACGAATTTTAATCAAAATCGTTTGAGCAGATTTTGAGAAAACCAAATTTTTCTCTTTTCGCCCTTCAGTAAACTACCCTTAATTTTAAGTTTTTATAGACACACAGACAGACGGCATTGCAAAGACTATTTTTTAGGGTTCGGGGGGTCATGAGACGTCGACATCCATCAACATTTCAGGTTAGTTTTTTTTTACGGTCGCAATACTTAAACTTTAATGTCCAAAAAGTTAAAAAAATTCATATAATTGCGTATAGATTGAAAGTTATTGATTTTATAAAAATATGTTTCGGATAAAATATCTGTATTATAAATATATATACATATTTGTAATGCTAAGTAATTTCATATCTCAAATAGTTTCGGAGCTATTATAAAAAATGTTAATTGACGCATCAGACCGGAGCCCTTAAAGCCATTTTGCCGAAATATTGAGGGTAGCCATTTTGTTTGGAATATTTATTAATGTTTATAAATGAAATTTAATCAAAATCGTTAGAGCCGATTTTGAGAAAATCGACTTTTTCTCTTTTTTCCCTTCAGTAAACTACCCTTAATTTTAGGGGTAGATATCCAATTCCAAAAAACCCTCGGGGCAACCCTATGAAAACCCTAGATATCAAGTTTCAGCTCAATCGGTAAAATAGTTTAGGCTCTAGTTGGAGGTACAGACAGACAGACAGACGGAAATTCAAAAACCACTTTTTCGGATTCAGGGAGTCATGAAACGTCAAAATTCATCAAAATCTCGAGTTCGATTTACCACTTTCTCTACTTGTAAGATAGAGAGAAAGTAAAAATTGAAAAGTCGTTTTTTAATAGACAGAATAGATTTATAAAAAACTCGTTTTATTTTGTAAAGTGCTTTTTTAATTCAACTAATAAATGCACGTCCTTATGGTTTAGTGTTTATCGATGGTATCTTAGGTTCGATGACGGGGAGGTCGGGGTTCGAATCCTTGCTGTGTGTATCAATGTGTAATTTTCCTTGGCGGCTTGCCCATTATATATTCTCGCAAACGTGGCTACACTTCCACCTCATTATACTTTCCACATCCCTACCTCATGAGTGTAAACGTGCGGATATCCCTGACGGCTAGTAAGGCACAAAGCGTGCTAGGTTAGGGCTGGGTGTGTAGCATCAAACTTTCCGTCTAAGTTTTAAGTTGGTTTGTAAGTCAAGTGCTGATATAAGTGTTTAGAAGAGCATGTTAAATACCACCCTCTCTTTAGACCGAGCGAAGCAAGTTTCTGTTTTAACTTGACCATTTGGCATTTCACCTGTCTGTCAGGATATTTGTTCCGCGATAACTATCAAATGTACAATTTTAACGAAATTTGACAAGGATATTCTTTGGCCCTAGGCCGAATGATGTGTGTGAAAATCTTGTAAATCCAACTCTCCGTTTCAATATGGCAGCCCCTCAAAAGGTTTTTCGTTTAATAGCTCATCTCAAGTGATTTGAGTTTATACTTCTAAACAATCACTCATCGAATACCTAGAGTTTTTTTTTAATTTGACATGTTTCGAGACTTACGTCTTTAAGCACTTGACAACGGTTGTTTGCTATTAATATAATGTAATATTTAATATAGTGTTAATTTGTTTTCTGTCAAACTTAATAATCAAGTGAAAATATCCACCTCAAATCCAAGGAGATATTTCAACTTTATATCCAAAGATAGATCTTAATTGTAATAATGATAATAACATGGAGGGAGCGAGGTCTACTGTCCACAGAAATTCTATTTAATTACTAAACAAGTTATAAGCTTCTAATGTCACTTGAGCGGCTTTCATATTGACTTCTGATGCCGTGAGGCAAGCCGCAGAGGCAAGTGAGAAATGAAGTGGCGTCCCTCGATGGGTCACGTGATAGCGTCGCGACGTGTCAGTCAACAGGGAAACGGCGGTTTGGAAAGAAGAGAGGGAGTTGGTAAGGGGGAGGGGGTGGGGTTAGGACTCCGTTCCCTCTTAGTAATTCCTCTGCGCTTCCCTTCTTCCAACAAAGACCTCTCGGCTCGTCCGCCTTTTCATTCGTAAAGAAAGTGGGAGGGATCTCTTCATCTCTCGATATTTGGGATCGGGAAGACTTCGACTTGCCAACTTAATTTTGTTATGCCCCTCACACACTAGGTATGTGTCATTTACTTAATTCGCTAGTGGTTTGTTATTTCGGAATAGTGTTCACGCCATAATGGAGGTGAATGTTACATACAACTCAACTACCCGCGTGTCTTCAGCCAACTATCATGTCAACCATTTGCAAAATAAGTAAGTATCATGGAATCTTGTGCGTAGTTTGGTAGTAGGCCGTAATTATCAGCAATGCAATGTTTAACTACAAACGCATGCGTAGAAGAGATATTGCTTGAATCTATTTTATAGATGTACTAATAATCCAAGACACATGACGGAACCCGCCTCGGTGGCGTAGTTGGCTAACGCGCTAGTCGTGTTGAGCTCGACCGCCGAGGACGGGGAGATCGAGGTTCGAATCTCGGTCGGCTGAACTGGGGGTGGTTTTTCCTAAATGTTTTTCCACTCTCCCTCCACGCAAATTCGGGTTCACTTCCTCTAAATTCAACTTTCCCAATTCCTAATCCATTAGCGTAATTAATACTTAAGCGTATAGCTCGATCGGGTAGTAAGACGTGGTGTAAATATTATTAATATGACGGATTGTTTCAAAATATATACTGAATTTATAGTTTATACAAAGACAAACTATTTTCTTAGAGGAATTTTATTTCTTGAGTTTACATTAACTTCAATAAAACCTCGTTACACCGAACCCCAGTAGTCCGAAATTCAGGATAATCTGCAAACAATTTTCGTAAAACGGGTGGGGAGGGGAGGGAGTTAAAATAAATCAAATTAAATATACTTTATTGATAATCAATTCAAATTTAAAAGAGAATCATAAGAAGCCAGCGATAGTAAATACCTAATATTTACATATTGTGGTCAATACAATGTATTTTCTTATAATTTGAAATAGTTACATTACTGTAAAAAAGTATGCACTAAGTGTAAAACTACAGTAGCCTACATTTTTCATGCTTTGCATCAGTTAAATAAATTTAAATTTATTAAAAATTAAATTATAGCTAATTCGACTGTAATTTCAAATTTGTGAAGATACTCTTCTCCCCAGCAACCCGTCCGAATTCTTCCGGTAATCCGAACAGCCTTCGGTCCCAATCTTTTTGGCTTAGTGAGGTTCTATCGTATTCCGAAAACCAGTATAAGAAATTATCCGTGTGAATATACGCCATATATTTAGTATTAACTACATCGTTGGTTTGTTTTGCGATAGCTGCCACCATTATTTAACTAGGAGTTTATCTACTTAATTAAGTAGGAAAACATCAGCGGTATGGGTGGCGCATTCGAGAGTCCTGAATACCGAACTCGAGACCCTGAATAGATATTTTCTTATTGTACCATAAAACAATTAATTAATAAAAATAGGAAAGTATGAAATTATTATGTTCGGCGAACCATATTAATTAACTATTAACTAAGGTTTCCTTCTGATTACAGCATAGTTACAAATCGAGATAAAATTTCCCATGTCCTACTACCGGGCTTCCGGGAATTTAATTACACCAATCGGGTAGGGATGAAGACGGTATAACTTAGAGGGAATGTTTCCACGTTTGTGTGAAGGAATATTGAAAAAACAGTGATATAAAAAAAAACATCCTCGGCACGCCAGACCAGGATTCGAACTCCAACATTACCGTGACCGGCAAACCTTACTAGATGAACTTCGCGCCCTTTCCTGCGTGTCCACCAGTATGGGATATATAAATATTGATTGTATTTACATAATTTTATGTAATTGTTTTATTTTCCCGAGTTTGATCGGACAAATAACTGTAACAAGAAAAGGGGCTGATTATTTTGGATTTTCACCATCGATGTTGTTTTTTCCTCGAGCTTTTGTTCTTTATTCACCTACCTCCTTCCCCTTCCGCTTGGTACCTCCTCGCACTCACCCCTCCACACACACACACGCACACACACAACAGGACATGTGTAGGTCCAATGAAATCACCTGGGCTCGGCACAGACAACGGAAGAGAACAGAACGACGTGTCCTCGATGTTCGCTAGTTAGGACTGACAGGAGGAGGTTTGGAAAACAACAAACAAGTTACATCAAGGGTTACGGAGCGTAGGGAGAAGGGCTATCTGATAAGGTAGGGTGTGAGGAACGCAAGAAAAGGCCAATGTTTTTGCAGTTTTTATTTTTATATTATTATTATTATTATTATTAGCACCGCGTCTTACTACCCGTTCGGGTTGTACGCACTTACGCTAATGTGTAATGGTAGGGTGATTGTGAGATGAAATGGAGGACCAACAGTTTAACGTGGAATCCGAACCACGGTGGAGGCCTGGCATTCCACACATTCACATGTTGTGATTAATACATGTCTTGTCAGAGGTGAAGGAAGGGTTTGGCTATCAGATAAATCTGTACCGGGACCGAGGATTAAACCCCGGACCCTCAGCACAGAAGTCTGACACCTTACCCTTAGACAACCAGGTCACCTGGAGTTTTTATACAATAAATACAATAATTCTTCATTAGAAACAAAGAGTTTAATTTTCTTCACAGGTTGATATCAACAGTTGTTTAATATCTGTTATGAACATAGCGGCATTAGATGACAGACTTTTTAAATGAAGATAAAAAGTTGTCATTAAATTTTAAGACACCTTTGACATCCAAAAACTGTTGAGGTCAACACGTGAAGAAAAACTAAACTTTATGGTTGTATTGAAGCACTATTTGATTTATTTTAACCGAAACAATGTTTTGATATAAAAAACCCTGCAAAAACACCTTTTCTCTCGTCCCCTACATCCTCACCTTAAACAGATAGAATGGGATTCACAGCTTTATTGGCGAGGATATCGAAAATGGTACCTCTTTTCATCAGTATTAAGAATAGTTTTTTTTAGTATTGGTAAATAATCACTTTTTTTTAGCCCCGCGTCTACACGGATATAACACTATCAAAAACAATATTAGTTATATCCTAAATGTAAATTTAAAAAAAACTAATTTAACTATGCGGGAAGCGGTCTAAAGTGGAACAGTCAAAATATCGTATCGGTAAAAATAAAGCTACTATCAGTTTAGCGCCAGTCGTCCAATATATTCATAGTTGAGTGTAATTAAAGTGTAATTAAAGCACCTATATTTGATTAAAATGTGAATGGTGTTAGGAACTATAAGCTGCATCTTCTGTTGAGAATGGGTATACATCTTTTAAGTGACTGAGTAAATGTTGAAACTAATGATTTTTTTTTAGCCCACCTCTTTTTACAATGGAGGGAGAGGGGGCTATTGCTTACTCCACCTACCAAACTGTCTAAAGTCAAAAAGTATGGCGTTATGTTAGAGTAAACAGCCGTGGATAAACCATGACTATAGGTTGATTTTGATAGGAAGAACAGTAGAAGTTAGTTACTAAAGTTATTAAAACAATTTTAATATATTCATACATCAAGTCGTGCTATCTGCAGTGGTCAATTTTGATAGATATTATAAATACCTATAAAATAACACAAATAAAATAGTAAAATGTCATCAATATAGGTCGCAAATAAATAAATTTGAATTGTCTCCACTGTTTTTCCAACCAAAATCAGGGTACACGTGTCCATACGATACTTACCCGTCATACTTGTCGTCAATGAGAATTGCCTATTGAATCAACGTTCAGGATAAGGGTATTTTCTCCTTGGATAGTCTAACGTTAAAAATTGACATCCCGTTCCTCGAAACCAAAATGGCGTTTAGTGCGTGGCCTGACCTCATGATGGAAGTACCTTGTATGCAACAAATCATATACCCCCTAACGAAATAAAAAAAAACGAACAGGAGGTAGGAACACAAATTTATGTTGGAGGTGACCTTTACTTTAAAATTAGTTGTTAACTCCCCTCCCTGTCACTAGATTACTAACCCCTACACCGCGATAAGCCTGGCACTATATATAGTCGTAACATTCCCATCCTCCAGCGCGGCGGAGGTTCGTCAAGTGGATTAGGGCGCGCGGGACGCCTAAACAAAAACAACGTGACGCGGGGAATAGAGCGCGTCAGCCGCTGCGCCCTTCTCGACAGACGCGTGTGTGCGTGTGTGTGTGTGTGTGTGCGAGCACGGGGCCGGAAAACCCCGGAACACTCTCCGGGGATGATAGGAAATGCGGCGAGAATAGAATAAAAAAGACCATGGGGAGATCAGAGACAAAGAAGAAATGGAAATCCCACTTACTTTTGGGGGCAGCCTACTGGAACACTGATCCGTGTTGCAGACGTCCAGTTATCTCGTGTTATTTAAGTAGTGATTTGTTAATTCAAATATGGTTCACGCCAAAATGGAGGTAAAAGGTAAAAATATGTCCCTTAAGGATTAAAAACCTATCATGTTCCATCTTATGATTTTTAAAAAAACATGAAAAGGTGAAATCAGCTAATTTTTAACAAAGCTTCACGTGAAATGTCGCAAAGACAAAAGTAAGAAACAAATTGACTTCCTAAAAAAATGCCATTTATAATAGGATCACAAGAGAAAATGGTAAGATAGAGGATAAGTCTAGTGGTTTTGAATGTTCATAACTGCCATTTCTATCAGAAATACCGCTGTGTGAGGATATTTCCCTTCAATTAGGGGCTTATTTCGCAACTGACGCTTTGTGGGAAATGATTACGCCACCACACTCACTGAAGTCTGGCCTGGGTATCTGTAGACTATTCGGCGTGTGAAAAAAATACCGGATAAAAAGTCCTTAAGAGCCCTCTCACTCCATGGATAAGGGGTAGCTTAGGTAGGTAGTGAATTAAATATCCAAGTTATTATATTTAAGTGCGGTTATAGCTCTGACCACTGAGCTATTCAAAAGTCAACCCGTGCTCATGGTCATTCTTCACTCATATTTAAGGCAGATTCTGTGATGGACGCGTGCAAATCGTCGGATACATATGAGTGCTCAATAAGATCACGTGCTATCAGATAATGCAGTCATACTCGACTCGGGAGGGTTTTATCCTGCCAATAGCACAAATTACAACTGTAAGAATGCGCATATCATGATGGCAAGGCAAAAGGATGATACCTGGATAGCTCAGTGGTTAGAGCATTGGCGTACATAGCCAGAAGTCTCGAGTTCGATTCCCGTGTCCAGGTGTCTTTTTCAATTTAAATAATATTTGTTAGGTAGTTAAGCTCGAACCAAGCGTCGCTTAGTGGTAAGTTTTTCTAAAGATTTAATTAAAAAACAATGTAAATGAGACCAGTGAAACCATTTTACCACAATTTAAACAAATATAGCCAAATTTAAAAATTAGAAAACGGTTTCATTGACACAAATTTTTTTGTTATCGAGTTAAGAATGCAGAAAACCGCACGGAGGTGATATTTCTGGTTTGAGCGTAATCTTGTGTCTAGGAACCCTGTTAATCTTGTGTCTAGGAACCCTGTTAATTGTGTGTCTAGGAATCCTGTTAATCTTTGTGTCTAGGAACCCTGTTAATCTTGTGTCTAGGAACCCTGTTAATCTTGTGTCTAGGAACCCTGTTAATCGTGTGTCTATGAACCCTGTTAATCGTGTGTCTAGGAACCCTGTTAATCGTGTGTCTTGGAACCCTGTTAATCGTGTGTCTAGGAACCCTGTTAATCGTGTGTCTAGGAGCCCTGTTAATCTTGTGTCTAGGAGCCCTGTTAATCTTGTGTCTAGGAACTCTGTCAATTGGCAGTAAGAAGGGCTTTTAAGGTGATTTTGATATAAATTATTATAAAATATATTTGAACTGTGAAAACTATTTTTACAATAAAATTTTCTATTTATCAATTCAACACTTTAATAAAGACAGCTAAAGGATGCAAAAATCAGTCAAAAACGTGCTTACCAAGCTAAAAAAAAATGGGTTTAAATCTTTTCAAGTATTTTAGTTATATATTTAAAAATACAAAATAAATTGTATTAACCATGTACAACTTTTGTGGTTTGTATAAAAAAATATTTTTTTAATAAAGTGTATACTTGAAAAATGTTTATGTGTTTTGTAGTTTTTTAAGTGTCCTTGCGTTATTTTTCTAACCCTCTATGGGCCACCTGGGGTGATTGGCGCCCAGGAATCAATTTATGGTGAACTTCACGAAGCACTAACATTTCGCCTATTATTAAATCTAGTGGCCCCTTGATTTTTTTTTTACTCTAGCGGGATCCGAACACAAACTCTCAGAAGTGGTTATACAACAACTCAAGATATTCATCCCCTCCCCCCACCCCCACAATGAACAAAGACACCATTCTCGGATTGTTTGGTTCCCTCCTGGTGGGGGTTGAGATGGGGTTCGAATCTCGGTTAGTTGTACTGAAGTGTTTGTTTATAAAATATTAACCAGTCTCACTTCATGCAAATTTAGATACATTTTCTTTAAAATTCTACCTCATCATCCCTAACCTATTAATATAAATATGCGGACATCCCGGACGGGTATTATAACACGGTTAAAGAAAAATCCACAAAACAATATTCAACATGAACTAGATTTTAGTTTTTATCCGGCATTTAGCTCGCCTGGGTGATTAGCGCTTGGAACCACCTAGTTCCTATTCCGACAGGTGATAAGCCAGAGCATCCTTTAATATATAACAGCTATTTTAGATCAAAATATCAATTTTAAGAGGTTAAGCATAGCTACGAACATATTGACGAGAGTTGTTAATTTTATTAAATTGTATGTTGTATAAACTGTAGACTAAATGCTAGGCTCGTCTAGTCTAGCTCGCTGGTGACGGGTAGGTCAGGGCTCAACCCCAACCGGGTGTACTGAGAGGATTATTTTTTTCTTACATGGTTTTTCACTCTCCCTCCACGCAAGCTCAGCTAAATTCTACTTTTCTCATCCCCATCCCATTACCGTTATTAAAATTAATGCAGATAGTCCAGGCGGGGGTAGTAAGGCGCGGTGTGAAAATAATCACTAAACAAACATAAAATGGAACACACATTTTTGTGAGTCTTCTCTTTAAAAGCGCCGCCATGTTTACGGTATGCTGCGTGATATCCACACTCATTCAAGGTTAAGACAGAACACAAACAAGAGGGAACGGAACAGGAAAGGACAGAGGGATAGTGATCGCGGGATGTAGGTGTGATAAAAGAGAAGGGGGGAAAGTAACGATTCAAGAGATACGGGAAGGTTTGAACGTTGAAGGGGGGAATGATAAGTGGCAGGACAAGAGTGGCAGACGGAAAGAGAGGTGAAGGGGTGGAGAAAGAGCGTCGTCGTACAACAGAGGGCCGACGGACACACGGTCGGATGGATGAAGCGCGGGGGCCCCCCAACCGGGTTTGGGGCGAACTCCCCTTCTCCTCTACCAAGGATAAAGGGGGAAGAGGGGAAGGCTGACAGGAAGTGATATCCGGCCGGCCTAGCTCTCGGTCGTTTCGAAATACAGCTGTGGGCAGTTGTACGGGCCGGGGCCATTCGTGCGGGCAGCTGACTTTTCCCCGATATCCTGCAACCCCGCCCCCCCCTCTAGCAGAACAAGAGCCACCTTCCTCGGCTACGTACTGTACAACCCGTTCAAACTGAATCCAACACTATTCCAAAGATATTTCGCACAGTCAAATTCCAGTATCACTGACATAAACCACCGAACGGAAAGGGATGAAGTTTGATTTAAAAATACCATCTACCATAAACTCTGTTTATTTAGACTTACATTTTTTAATTTATTACAAATTTATGGTCACAACGTAATGAATAAGAAGTATGATAAAAACGAGGCGTTTTATTTTATACAAAAAAAAATATTGAGAAAACCCCCGTGATAGTGGTCATGTGGTCTGGGGCAGTGGTTCACAAACATTTTCAGGCCATTACCCCTTTTGTTCCATAAACTCATCCCTCCAAGTGCCTCCAAACCCTAAACTATAAATAGCATTCAGAATAGGGGTTTGCACGACCCACTAAGGAGGAGAATATTACAGTAAAATTCAAAACAGTAACATTTAATGGCCCTTTTATTCAAAATATAATTAAAACGTTTTAATTTTGTAAATAAAACCAAAATGATTAACTTTGTTCAGTGCCACCATCTTTTCAAACTTTAACAGTTATTTTAAAAAAACTGAAGATACCACATTCAGTAACTACTTCACTTTTCAGTAAATTATTAAGACGATGGATATACTTGATGTAGTGATAACAATGTTTGGTTTAATTTGGTTTAAGATGTCTGAGAGCACCCTCTTTAGCACCCCCTCCCCTCCCTGGTGCTCTCTGTTCTCTTAGCGCCCCTCAGGTGGTGGTATATACCCTACTTTGGAAACCACTGGTATAACGCCATCAAACTTGTACTAGTCTTGCTGGGATTCTGAAGACTAAGAGATCAAGGTTCAATTCTCAGTCATGTGGCCTAGGGGGTGGTTTCCCACACGTGATTTTATCACTGTTGTTGCATCATCCCCTTTACACCCTAATGCGAGTGCACCTCTTCTTAGTTATCCTCCTCATCTATAGTGTTTAAAAAAAATTAAACAGGTTTTGCTAACCGCATGCCGTATTTTAAACTGATTGATAAGGATGAGTCCGGTAGAATTTAGAGGTGATGTGCCCACATTTGTGTCGAGGTAGAGTGTTAAGACGTTTAAGACATTGCTGGGATTCGAACCTCAACCTCATCAATTCTGTGATACAGTCGGCTAGAAATCGTAAATTTACACGAACGCTGTTTCACGTGGATCATTTCTGATTAAACATTAACGGAGATAAACAAAATTAATAGAAGTTTCTAATACTGAACATTGTTTAAATATTAAATGATATTGGTATAAAAACTGCCGTTTTTGACCACTTTAGAATGGCTTCACAGCTAAGCACTGTGCACAAATATTTATTTTGTCTTAATAGGGGCATGCTGTAGTAATTAACAAGATTGCCGTTTTTGACCACTTTAAAATGGCTTCACAGCTAAGCACTGTGCACAAATATTTATTTTGTCTTAATAGGGGTATGCTGTAGTAATTAACAAGAAACTTTGTCGCTTTGCCCCCCATCGTCACTACGGAAAATTTCGAGAAATCATTCAAATACGAATGCACTGCACACATTTCTGGCCTATCGTAGGTCTTTTCTTTTCTTATTCCATACCTCGAGCTGAGTTGGGGCCCGCTATGTTGCCGTGTCCAAACAATAACAGAACATAACATGTTCGCAAACATGCTCGTAACGTGTTGCCATAGTTGAGTGCCTCGTCATTATTTCCCCCGGGTTCAGTTGTGCTGCAATATCGGTGGCGCGACAAGTGGCAGCGGCTGCATGTATGTTTTCCATTACTACCAAACCACAACTATGTTGGATCACAAGATTATACCAGAGTAGGGATGTGTATAGTGTGGGTCGAGTTTATTGGCAGATTTGCAATTACAGTCAATCAGCGGAATTTAACTTATAACAAATTCACGCGAATGCACCCACTTGATATGATCTTTCTATTTTTCTACAATTTGCTAAAATAAAGAGATTATTATAGTTTTTTTTACACGGCTTGGTGGCGTAGTTGGTTAACGCGCTAGTTTCGTGTTAGATAGACTGCTGAGGACTAGGAGACCGAGGTTCGAATCTCGCTCGGGTGAACTGGGGGGTTCTTAAATGGTTTTCCACTCTCCCTCCACGCAAATGCGGGTTTACTTCCTCTAAATTCAACCTTCACAGTTCCTAAACCATTAGCATAATTAATACTTAAGCGTATAACCCGAACGTGTAGTAAGACGCGGTGGGTGCTAAATTAAAATATTTTTTATGACACACACAAAGAAATACACGCGCACCTGCTTCGATTGCCGCATGGTCAAAGGCGTTACCCTATTGTTAGACTGGCCTGCCAAAGAGAGGGAGACTGGGGTTCAAATCCCGGTCGGGCGTACTGAGGGTAGTTTTCCTAAATTGTTTTCCACCCTCCCTCCACACTAATGCGGATACACTTCATATACATTCAACCTTCCTCATCCCTAACCCATTAGTGTAATTAGTGCACATGAAAATAAACCGAACAGGTAGTAGGATGCGGTGCTAAAAAAAAACCTTGCCAAAAGAGTACTGTACTTAAGGACTTGCCTATCGGTGACGTCACGGCCGGTCAAGGTAGGATTTCCCATGTTAATGAATTTTCGTTTTACTCAGCGAGTTTTAAAGATATAACCTTGAAAAAAAACAAAATTCTTCAACAATTCTAAAAATAGTCCTACTGTGTCAGAAAATTATGTTTATCTTTAGGTAGGTTTTTTGTAGACGTATTACTTATAAATCTTCTCCAACTTAGGCTATTCAGCTTGGTCACTAAAATGGCCTGTAGGAATCTTTCTGTCAGGATGTAGAGTAAAAAAGTCCGTGGTAGCATAATAATATGTCTATCTAGAATAGGAAACAAGAAAAAGATAAAATTAAAAAGCAAGTCAATGTTTTCAAGACGCAAATATTAAATTGACTGTGTAAGCTCGTCAGAGGAAGAGGGAAAAGGTTATCAGCCCTCTTAGGGCGAACTTCTCATTTTCTTCCCTCTCTTTCTATTTTGTAAATTGGTGTCCAAGTGTGATAGTGCATTAGACTGCTTAGGTACGTCAAGCTAAGATGCAACCCGCTTCGCAAAATAGCTTCGAAATCTTCAAAATCGTAAAAAAGATACACAATGCAGGTGTGACTCGGTTGCTGTCCCGCCAATGATTGAATGTTCGGGAGAAAGTTCGCCGATACGTCCAAAGTACAAACTACTGGCCCGAACACAAACATTATTTAATGTGACGGGCAAAAACCGATAAATGGTGGACTGGGGACGAACAGAACAATGAACAAATTTTGTTACAATGTTCTTTTCGGAAAACCGTCCACAATGTTTGCTAACATGTTTGCGAACAGTGTTTTGATTCGTTGTTGTGTTCTAGTCTGGAACACGGCTTTATGCAACCAGCGATGGGTTAGAAATTGGGAAGGTTGAATATAGAGGAAGTGAAACCGCATTTGCGTAGAGGTAGACTTGAAAACCATTTAGGGAAAATAGCCCCCAGTTCATCCAAGCGAGATTTGAACTTCGATATCCGCGTCCTCGGCCGTCTAACTCAACACGAAAATAGCGCGTTAACGAACTACGCCACCGAGGCGGGTATCGATGAATAAAAAACAAATGATCTCAAAAGAGCAAGTGCAATGAATTTTCAGTAAAAGGACAGAATTAAAGTTTTCACAGATAAATATTTGCTCTCATCGTCCTAACAGAAGTTTTTTTTAATAGATTGCTTCAATACTGTATTTTATTTTAGTTTTACTGCATGTTTGAGGTATAGGCCCTACACAACTTAAATTAATTTAAGATCATACGACAATTAGAACTACTAATATGTTTTGAGTCTATAACATTTTGGGAGGTAATTTAACATATGTGGAGGTAGGGTGGTTGGTTTTCTTGGAAAATATAGCAAGTAGCAATGTCTCAGCCCATTCCAGCAACGCCTACCAGGTAAGGAAGCGGGCATCCGGTTTACCTGGGTGTGTCATTAAATAGGATTATATAATATTCTGCCCCTGTCGGGCATATTATGCCGGTGTTGTCTTTACAGTCAAAACAAGAAATTTCATGAAATAGACGTTTTAAATCTATATTTGCAATGATCAATTCGGATACATTAGTAACACTAACGAGTAGAGTTTGGTTAGAAAAATAAAATCTTAGTAACGACAATGAGCACTACAAAATGAGATAAAATAAAATCATCAGGGTATAAAAAGAACAATATGTATATTTATTATTACCAATGATGGAATAATAAAATAAATTCACAGGTATCTTTGGGCACGCGGACAAAGATGTCAGTCTAATCTAGTCTGGTTTGCCGAAGACTTGAAGGTCAGGGTTAGAGCTACGGATGGGTGTAATGAAGTTGGTTTTTATCAAACTGTTTTCCCAATTTCCCCTCAAGCAAATGCTGATACATTTACTATACAATTCTACCTTCATATCAACCCTAGCTATGTATTAATATGTAGATAGCCCATCTGTCTACCTATCCGAGCTATCCGTACTTAATGACACTAATTTGATTGAGGATAAGGAGGTAGAATTTGGAGTAAATGTACCTACATTTGCGCGAAGGAAGATTGGGAAACCCTTTAGGAAAATAATCTCCTCAGTACACCTGACCGGGATATGACTCCTAACCTCCCCGTCACTGACAGTCCAGTCTATTGTGAGAGTGAGGCTCTAGAACAGGGGTCGACAGTCGACTACCTTTTTTGATATCGTGGGCCATGTGGGCTTAAAAAATTGGTGGGCCGGTTTGAAAAAATTATTGAGCAAAAAAATTTCTTCTTAATTAATAGTATATTTTTACCAACAAAATTGTTTGTTTGCTAAATGGTTCGACACCTTAGCTCAGTCGGTAACGTGCCTGTCTATTAAGCTAAGGGTTCTGGGTTCAATTCCTGGCGTGGCCGAAAAAGTATAATTGCTGTAAATTAATGTGGTTTTCCACTTTCATATTGATAAATTAATGGCCGGGGGCCTGGTTGTTATGTCTGTTCTGAAGTTAGTTTATTAGTCTTGTGCTGATATAATGTCAGTTCAGAGAGTCCACGTTAAATATCTCAAATAAATGAAGGAAAACAAACTGAAAAAAAGTTTTCTAAATAAATCGCTGGACCGGATCCGGCCCTCGGGCCGTAGTTTGTCGACCACTGCTCTAGACAATGCAACCACCGAAGCGGGTTATTTCGTAATCAAACTCTAAAACAAATTAACGATTGCCTCTAAAATAATTAACGTTCTGGGAAGTATAGCTCTCTATCAGTTTTAAGTTGGCGTAGGCCTACTCTTTTATTTTAGACCTCATCACACTCATTTATCTCATATCTGCCACGATGAAATTCTGCTTTAACCATCTCAAGTATATAAATTTTTTCTTTCAAAGTCTCGTAAATCGTTTGAAAACTATATAGGCCAATATATTGGGGACACCACGACAAGAGCCGAAGGGACTACACAGCGAGAGGGAGCCCAAGGTTTTTTTTTCTCCCCGTCCACACCTTCGAAAAGTTATCCATCATATCTGTACTCTCGCGAGTAAAGAAGAGAACAAATCTGCGTGTGTTTAGAACAGAGAGCGATAGAAAGAAAGAAAGAAAGGAGAAAAAGACGATCACTTCGGAGCAGAAGAAGGTAAGAACGGAAAGACAAGAGGGCGAACTAAAGTCCCGTGACTCTAGCGGCCGATGTTGTATATAAGAACGAGGGGTTGAGAAAGGGGAGGGTACAGTTTGGAACTGATCCTCCGGTTAGAGGGGGTGGCGTCTCTCGAGGAAGTGAGGAGGGTTGGTGGGGGCGTAGCGGGGTGGATTACTAGACGGGCTTTACTCGGAGAACGACGCTAGGGAGCACCCAAGGGGCGAGGGAGGAGAGGTTGAAAGGGATCGAGGGGGATACGTAGGGTCTGGAGAGAACACTTTGTTCGACGAGCGCGGTAGGGAAATGTTGGCGCTTTGAGGTAGGGGAAATATTGGCGCGCTTGAGGTGGCAAGGGGAGGGGCAGACGCCGTCAGCAACAGAAGAATATTCGAGCGAGACAGCTTCGTAGATACAGATAAAATATTTAGTAACAATACAACTACGTGATGTTTGGTACGTCTTACGGTGGTAACAAAAATATACGTCTTAGTTTTATTCCCTTATCTCGGGTAATTTTTTGATTATTTATTTCCCTTGCTTCTCACTACTCGGTTTATACGCACAGATATTGTATATACTCGTGTCAAACCACTTCTTTCTACCTGTTTAGATTATACGCAAATGTCCTAACTACGCTAATGAGTTAGGGAGGAGGAAGGTTGCATTTAGGGAAGTGTACCCCTATACGTGTGGAGGGAGAGTGGAAGAACATTTAGGGGAAACCCCAGTACAGCCCCCGGGATTCAAGCCCCAATCTCCCTCTCTTCGGCAATTTAATATATTGCGAGAGTGACGCCTTATACTATGCGGCCACCGATGCAGGTGGCACATATATTAGCTACGCCGATATGGTAGAGGCGGGTAAGGTAGAATTGAGTTAAAGTGTACACACTTTTGCTTGGGTAGAGAGTGGGAAACCATTTAGGAAAAAACCCAATTAGGAAATCCAAATGGGATTCGAACTCTAACCCACCCGTTACTGTCAAACCAAACTAAATTAGCGTGACATCTATATCGTGTGCACGTATTTCTTTCTATATAACTAATACGTTTAGCACAACGGTTACTGACGATTTATCAGAAAAGTATACAATAAACAAGATGTTTATTTTGGCATCAGTATGAACAAACCCTAACTCTCATACCTACAATATTTTATTTGAGACTTCAGATCAAAGTAAGTTGTTAGGTCAAGTAAACAAAGTAGAGAGGGAAATAACCAGTGGTCCTGTCACACATTCCCCCAAAAATGTGTTTTTTTGAATTATATTTAATAACAGACGTATCTAACTTAAGCTAATTGCATTAGTAAATAATCACTTAATTATATTTTCAGAATACGTTACTTTTAAATTATATCGGTTATATATATGAATTATATGAATATATTTGAGAAAACCTGTCTTATAATAATGATCTGAAGAAAATGGAGCATCCAAAGGAAGACAATCTGGTTTAAAAGGAGCCACTAGCAGTTTAACGTACGTTGTCCAGTTACTTCTAGGTTTTAATTTAGTAGTGTGATTGTTCACACGGTAGGTCTTACAAACTGAATACTTTATGTAAGAACTGAAGCATGCATGTTTAGTAACTATTCAAGAACATGTTTTCATAACCGATAGTATGTTTTTTAACTCCGCTGCGTTCTATAGGTCTATCTAGCCAGTGAAGGGTGGCCGGGGGTGAGATAGCTTACTTCACACATCAACTTATTTGAAATAAAGTGTCGAATGAAAGTGGTCATTCTAAAGACCTAGATTCATTTCCCTCGCCTACCTCTTCACCCAACTTCACTTCTTACGTTGGACTGAAAAAACCTTTTTGAGATCGCGTGCCCATTTTCTCAAAAAAATTCTTTTGTGCACCCAAAGGAATTTTAAGATGCCAAATGGACGGTTATAATTCATCATCAGGAGTCATAATTATTATTTGTTCTAAATTATAGTTATATAAGTTACTTTATACATATATATTTCCTAGCTTATGCCTAATCAACCAACCCCTGACCGTTGGGATGATTCCTCTTCTCTTAAAATAAAAAATGCCTAACGTACCAACCGTGAATTGAGCCCGCGACCCCTAGATTCGTAACCAGGTGCACTGACCATCATACCACGGGGTTGGATCATGCTATTTTGAAATAATATTACAGAGCTATAGAACACAAAAGTTAAAGGCATTTTTAGGAAAAATATTTAGGCAATACTTTTGATTTGTAAAAATAAAAGGTTTAAAAAAAAATCATCATGCCATTTATAACTAATACTTCACTAGAGACAAGATAAATAACTTTGTGAAAATATTAAAGGACAAGTAATGAGAGCGTAATAAATTAAAACATATATTAATCTGAGTCATTCAGGTGAAAACCTTCTTGCCTGCTATTAGTTCGGCAGCACTGCTTTGATACGTTAGGGCTTTTTTTTTTTAACGTTAGAACACCTGGATTATTTATTAACTGCTTAAATAGCAAGTTCATTCAGCCTGGCTTGTCAGTGACTGGGATGTCGGGGTTTGAATCCCAACTGCGTGTTCTGGAGGTGGTTTTCCCTAGGTTCTACCCCTCTTCCTCCCTCCAATTGAGGTTAAATTTTCTCTGGATCCTACCTTCCCCATCTGTACATCATGAGTTTAGTTGAATGCGTGTTGTCCAGATGGGTAGTAATACGCGGAGCGAAACAAAATCTGACTAATATCTGGGGTAAGGATCAGGAGGGTAGTTTATAGAGGAAGTGCACCCGAATAAGTGTAGCGAGGGACTGAGAAATAAATCACATGAGGAATTATAAATAATAATGAAAGAGATTCGAACCTCAAGCTCCTCTGTCAGCGGCAACCCAGTCCAATGTGAGTCTGACGCCCCAGACCTGCGACTTATTCTAGTATGTACACAAAAAACAAAACTTAGGCAATTAATTCCCCGCTTCGTGGAAGATAACAAACCATGATGCATTTTTAAAGCCTACCTGAAATCGAACTCGTGCACCTTTCAGTCAGAACACAAACGCACTTTCAAAAACGCTAAAACCCTCGTTGGTGGTCACATGGTATAACGCGTCGCTCTCATTTTAAACACAAATACCGGTGAGCGGAAGATGGGTGTACTGAGGTTTTTTCTTAAACGGTTTCCATCCCCACCTTTATGCAAATGCGGTTACATTCCTCTATATGGTTACCTTCCTTATCCCTACTTCATTACTAGCGTAATAAATGCGTATATCTCGAACAAGTACAAAGTTGCAGTGAAAAAAAAAACCAGAGCTAAGTTGTAATTCTACCCCCTCTCCTTTTTTTAATTTCTCATATCAGGATAAAGTATTGTTATCGTGAATCAAGAGAAAGTATTGTGATCGTGAAACAATCCATCCCAAGATTATGACGAATCTATACGTTTTATGTGAACACGAACCCAAAAAAGTGGATTTTACAAAAGTGTCTGTACCCATATCTGTCTGTCTGTCTGTCTGTCTGTCTGTCTGCCCCTGGCCACGGATACAAAACAGTTTGATGGATTTCTTTAGCACCACGTCTTACTACCAGGTCGGGTTTTACGCCTCTGTACTAATTACAATAATAGTTTAGGAATTAGATAGGTTTAAATGATAGGAAGTGCACCCGCATTTGCGTGGAAGAAGAGTGAAAACCATTTAGGGAAAAACTTAGTACACCCGACCGGGATCGAGCCCTGATCTCCCCATCTTCGGTAGTTGATGAATTTTGTTCAAACTTAATATTTATATTTTATAGGGCTATACCACAATTTTTTTTTTACCCTAGCCCTTCAATTCAGGGTAGTTTACTGATGAGTAATTTTTTTGAATCTCAAATTTTTCGAAAATGGCTCATATGATTTTGCTTAAATTGCATATCGAGGATTTGTTTGACATGAAAATAAGCACTATACAATTGGTTTTTGAGCAAAAATTCTTTGAAGGGTAGTTTACTGATGACTGATTTTTTTTAAACTTGAAATATCTTACAAATGACTAACAATTTGGTTTCAAATTGTTATCTTGGTAGTGTTTTACATGACGAATAGCAGTGTATACTTGTATTTTGGGTAAAAGATCATTTACTGACGACTTTTTTTAATTTGAATATTTAAAAAAATTGCTTCAACGATTTGGTTCAAGATGGGTATCTATTTAAGTTGTTTGAAATGTAAATAGTTGTGTAGAGTTGTTTTAAAATCATTTAATAGTAGTTAACCAATGACGGATTTTTAAAATTTGATTTTTTTTAAACAACTTTAACGATTTGGCTTAAAATCGGTATCAGGGGACTATTTTACATAATCACTAATAATGCAGGCCTATATTTATTTATCTATATAAAATAAATTAATTCAAGGGTAGCTTCCTTACAAAAAATTATAGAAAATTTGAATTTTTTGGAAATCGACCTCGAAGTTTGAATTCAAAATGGTAATCTGTGAATGATAAATCTGTGAACAGTTTTTAGTGATAAATAAGAATACATTTTTATTTTTACAAATAACAAATAAGTTTAGGATAGTTTAGAAATAGTTTATTGTTGAAAATTTTAATGTTGTCAGATATAGCCTATTTGAATAATTTGGTTTAAAATTTATCCATAAAGAGTGATTATTGTGATTAAAAAAATGATGTGGTTTTTTTTATGAGGTAAACATATTTATAAATAGTTTACTGAAAACCTATTTTTTGAACAATTATCTTCGAAGCTATAATACACAATATGAGAGAGTTTGTGCGATTGTATCGTACAATTTATTTAAATACTGTTTCTCAATCTGAGCTTGTGTCACGCAAAGTGACCCCCCCCCCTTATTATGCTAATGAAGTGTACCGGCACCGCCAAGGAGACGAGGACTTTCTGCGGATATGAAGTTACTTGTGTATCTCGCGAGAGTTTAGAACCGGGTCGGTCGGGTATCAAGTCTCACGCCCGCCACCCTCTCCACGGGTGCGAACTTGTTCAGCCGCGCGAGACATTTTGAGCTGAAAGTGTGTTGTGGAGTGACACGAGGATACGAGGAAAGAGGGAGGAAGAAGAAGAGAGAGAAGAGCGACAGTTCTACGGTCTGGCCCACAGCGCCCGGAAAGTGGTGTGAGGGTTTTTTTTTAAGGTGGGGATGTAAGGAACGCGAGAAAAGACCAGGGTTTTTGCATTTTTATAGGTTTTTTTTTGCCAAACTAATAAAATATCGCTCCTGTAGAATCATAGAGTTTAATTTTCTTCACATGGTGACCTCAACATTTCTTGAATACCTGTCATGATCACAGCGACATTAAATTACAAACCTTTTAATTGAAGAGGTCTACCTCAGTGGTCTTTGGGCATGGTACTAAGAAGGGTATTGGAGTAAAGTGCTCGCCTTAGGGCCCAATGTTCATGGCTTCAAAACCAGCCGAGGTCAATGGATTCTTCTTGAGCGATAAGAATCCTTAGAACATCTTCCATCGGAAGGTGGAAGTAAAACCATCGGTCTAATGTCGATTGTATCATGTGAAATATCCCTGGAAGATTTGTAAAAACACTTTCCCGGCGAGATCGGTAGACACTTTCGCTCTCGTTTATAGAAAGTTCTCATGTGCTGATATAATCAGTCGGTTCGGAAAGTACACGGGTAATACCTCAAAATAAATGAAAATGAAAATTTTAATGAAGAGAAAACGTCAGTAAATTCCAGGACACCTTTGACAGATATTCTAGAACTATTATGGTCACCATGTGAAGAAAATTAAATTCTATGTTTCTACTGAAGTAATGTTTTTTAAATTTTGATATAAAAACTGCAAAAAAAACTTACCTTTCCTTGCGTCCCCTTCATTCGCATATGTAAATCTCCACTTATTTCTCATTTCGTTTCGATCGCGGAGCGAGCAGCTTTATAGAAAGGAAAACAATATTTAATAATACAAGCATGGATCGCTATTTTACTAAAAAAATAGAGAAAAATAGGAACAGAGAGCTAGTCAAAAATGTAAACTGGATTACCTTTGGTGGTAGGTAGTGTTTAGAATCCCGGCAGGGTATAATAGTGGCATCCGCATCGGCGGGAACACGGTCTGTATGTCAAACCTATATAGTCTGGTTTGTCGCTGATGGGAGGGCGTCATTCGAATCCCAGCTGGTTGTACTAAGATTTCCCACTCTAACCCAATGGTAATCTGGATACATTTCTTTTAAAATGTTCCCTTCCTCCTCCCTATCACAATACACTGCGTTTTAAACTGCTTTAGGATTGAGGTCAGCGTAGCCGGAGTGGGGAGGGGAGGCTCATGACATGTTCGACCAATCCGTGAAGGCTAGTTGTCATTGCAACCGATGCACGTTGCCAGATTTCTCAACAGCTCCTGAGTATGCTTGAATAGTAATAACGTGCAAACTCCCGCTATGTGGCAACTGTGCTACCAAGCCTACCCACCACGTGGGTCCTAAAACAGTTTAAATCGCAGTATAGTGTAAAAGGTAAACAATGTGATTGCATGTAACCCGAACGGTTAATTATATGCGGTGTTGTTTTACAAAGGTGTTGATTTACCACATGTGCTTTTATTTTCCCATCTTCTCTCCACGTTAATGCTGGTGCACTTTATATTCTCTTTCCTTTATCTTAGATTAAGGTGTGAATAACCATGGTTTTAAAAGTAATATCTTAAAAACTTATAACACTTGTGATAAATGCTTAGTTAAAATAACTAAGCGTATTGTTGATATTTTCTTTTTAAGGTTGGATTGATGTAATTTCTATCCATCCGGAGCTCGGAATGAACTCAGCCCTTCGGCTGGTTAGCACTGCCCGCACCATCTGGTAGAAATTCCATGTACAAGGGGAGTTCAGAAAGTGTGGTGGTTACCCGTTGTTGTCCACACTGAATTTATATGAGCTAGCCCGAAAGGACCTACCAATTTTGCCTGAAAGGTATTTTCAATCTTTACATACCACAAAAGGGTGATATATAAAATAAATTGAGTTTCATATTCATATGCCTCTTACCAAAGTAGTGGCGCACTTAGATGGGGGTAAGTGAAGTGTTTGCCCTCACCCTTTCCAAGATTGAAATTAAATAAAAGCTTAAAACATATTAAGTTTAACTAAAATATAGAGAAATGAAAACGCGTCAAATGCATGGGCTGAATATTAAAAAAAGAGCAAGCTTGTGACTTGATATTCGAAAGCTGTACCCTTTTTTACACATTAAAATGCCCCTATATATTCCCATTTGGAAAAAAGAACAGAAATAATAGCTTCGGAAAATTACACCCCCTTCCCCCTCAGCCTTCATTAAGAAAAATTCTGAGTGTACCACTGGTCCGAAGAAACTGGCATCTCTCAGAGGGGAAAGGTCCCGTCTAGGAACTAGTTGTACACGTTAGCCCCTGATTCACTGCACAACGCTCAACAGGGAATTGTTCTCTCCTTCTATCTTCTTCTCTTTTCAGTGAGAACTTGTGTTCGTCCTATACGCCTCACTGCGCTCCTTCTCTCTCTCTCTTTCTCTCATCAGATCCCGGTACCATAACAACACGGCCTCCCGTCCCCTACCCACCCCGACAAAGCCAACACCGCGGAATACAGACTAGATCCCACGCCGGTACAGTCGTTGCACGGTCACTATGTGCCCGAGGACAAGAGAGTCACGAATAAGCATGGTACATCACCCACGGGAAATTTTTTGGAAAATTTTCCAACCATGTAAATGGAACGAATTCGATCGAGACATTGCAAATTTTGAAGTTCACACTTCTGTTTAATTTCTACCATGGATGTCAAGGCGGCCGCCTCGGTCAGCGAGAAAGTATCAATCGCTGACAGGCCACACGGATTAAAATACTATGGTCTGTGTCTTTTTATGGGACAACTTCTCTATTTTATCTAAGCTTATACTTCATTTCGCCCTCTACCTACAAACACCCTTTGACATGTCAATAAGAAAGGGAGGAAGGAAAATTACGAAACTTCTTGTCTCAAGGTAAAGAGGAAAGCTCGCTACTAGTTCTAAAATATATTAACATTTTCTCTTTTGAATTTATAAAAAAATGACCGTTTTTATTAGAGGAAGGCTAAATCTGGAGCCCTTTTTCATCAAGCCTAGTCTCACAGATCCGCAAATATGCTTATAAATTTGTTGAAAATAAGCTTATATCACAATTTCACATATTTATTTAATTTAATAAAACTCAATATATAGGGTCGTTAAAGAAAAATAGCCCTGTTGGAATCTTTCGACTTTATTTTGGCGTGAGCCATATTTTGAAATAATGCATCGTAGAATTAAATATTGCGTTAGAACTGAACGTTTCCACGGTACCGAGGCGACGACCTAAACACCATAAACATTATCAAATAAGTTACAATAAAGCAATAACAACTATTTCAGTTATTTTCTCACGCTCAATTATCGACTACAGAGCTTGGTGGTTGAATGTGTCACTAACGTCGGGTCTGCTGTAGATCATATATGTTAATAATTAAATATTATAATCAAAGCCTTTACCAATACATTTTCTTCTCCTGTGAATCAACCGAATGAATTTTTTAACGGCAAATTTATGATTCAAAATTTAATGGTAAAGGTGGGGCATCCTAATGTTTGAATGTCCTGTCTTTATTGAGCTCTTTCTAGACAAACATATTTCGGTATTAGGATTTAAAACGAAGTCGAATCGGTGAAAACACGTGTTAAGATGTCAATTTCATTTGATCTGGTTTGCCAGTGATGGGGAGGTCGGAACTTTGAATCCCGGCTGGGCATACTGGGCTGGTTTTTTTTTGTTACTAAATATTCTCCCACCACGCAAATGCAAATTTACCTTAGCCCATTCCTATCCATTAAGTTTGAATATGCAGATAGCCCAGACGGGAAGTAAGACGCGGTTGTGTGTAAAAACACAAACTCAGACTAACCTAGAATAAGGCCCCGAACACAAGGGGATATTTTCGTAAGTGATTCAGAACTGAATTCAGTACAAGTAGGCTATTACCGTGTGAACGATCAACGAACATGTTGATTACTATTAGCAAAACATGTTGTTTACTCCCATTTCAGGTTATACGGATATGTACTCATTACACTAATGAGCCGGTTGGATTTAGAAGAAGTGCATGGAAAATAATTTAGTAAAAACCTCCTTAAGAACAATCGACCGGGATTTGAACCCCGATCTCAATGTGATCAGCAGTCCAGTCCATTGCGAGAGTGACCATGCGACCATCGAAGCGGGTAACATGTAACTTCCAGTAAAACTTGTGCGTAGTTTGGTAATAGCGCGGGTCCTTGTATTTCAACAATGTTTAGTTAGAAGCGCATGCGCAGAAGACATTTGGAGCACCTTTCAGTATGTGCAGTACAAACATATTATTTGCGGTCACTATTGAAAGCATTCTTTGTTGTTGGTCCCTCTTCCATCCCCTCATCAGGCTTATCCTCCTTTTATACCGTTTTCACAGAGGTACGAGGCAATGCAGTTCCAGAATCAGGACAACCGAAAACAGGAGAAGCCCCCAACTCTTTAAGAATACTTATTTATTTAGCACCGCGTCTTACTACCCGTTCGGATTATACGCTTAAGTACTAATTACGCTGATGGATTAGGAATTGGGAAGGTTGAATTTAGAGGAGGTCAACCCGCATTTAAGGGCAGGGAGAGTGAAACACAATTTAGGGAAAACCACCCCCAGTTCACCCGACCGAGATTCGAACCTCATTCTCCCCGTCCTCGGCAGTCAGCTCAACATGACGAGCGCGCTATCCAACTACGTCACTAAGGCGGATTTTAAGAATACTTCCTTTAGGAAGACTTATTTTTATTAAAATAATAATCCAGAATACATGGACGATGTATTTATATTTTTTAACTGCTATAAGGAGTCATCCTTAGCCCACGTAACGCTGTTTAGAAGGGAAAGGGGGAGCTCTAATGTATGCATGGTGTTACATGGGGGTATGATGGTTATATCACAGTGTTACGTAACACAGATATTGTATGCATGGTGTTACATGGGGGTATGATGGTTATATCACAGTGTTACGTAACACAGATATTGTATTCATGGTGTTACATGGGGGTATGATGGTTATATCACAGTGTTACGTAACACAGATATTGTATTCATGGTGTTACATGGGGGTATGATGGTTATATCTACAGTGTTACGTAACACAGATATTGTATGCATGGTGTTACATGGGGGTATGATGGTTATATCACAGTGTTACGTAACACATATATTGTATTCATGGTGTTACATGGGGGTATGATGGTTATATCACAGTGTTACGTAACACAGATATTGTATTTAGGCCTACATTCTATTAATCTTTAAATTTAAAAGTGACACCTGGACACGGGTATTGAACCCGGGATCATTGGCTTAGTACGCCAATGCTCTGACCACTGAACTACCCAGGAATCGACCCGTGCCCAGGGCAATTCTTCACTCATATTTTAAGGCAGAACCTGTGATGGACGTGTGAAAATCGTCATCTACATAAGAATGATCCATTAAGATCACGAGCTATCAGATAGCGCAGCCATCTTAGACTCGGTTGTTGGCTTATTGCTGCCATTTGTACAATTACAACTGTACGAATGCGCATATTCATCCATCATTACATTATAATGATGAGAAAACAATATTATTGTTCATGTTTTCACCGTTATAAACATACTTATAGATAACATCCATTTCTGAGTAGTATTAAATCTGAGTCCCGTCTTATAGTGTCTCGAAAGCTCCCCTATGAACTAATTACATTCACTCTTGGTGTCAACATCTATGTAACACAGTTTGGATGGGGTCAGGATAAATGTACGAGTATACTTGGTGTTACATTAGGTGGGAGGGTAAAAAAAAAGCGTTACGTGATTTATGGACGACCCCTAACATTAAGAAAGACAGCTGCAGATCACACGACTTGCCTTAGGAATACGTGGAAGTGGATCTAGTTATTTTTTCTATGTGTCAAATAGTGTCAATTCGTAAGAAAATTGGAGTATACTAAATGTTTTACATTAACAAATTTAACAGTGGTTTACCTGTCTTTCAAACACGGGCCTAAGTGAAACAAAATATCTGTGTTTGGGAAAAAAGGTTTTATGAAAGGGGGTTTAATTATATGTATCTTATAGATGTATTCGTCAATAAAAGAGTATAGCAGTTTGTCTTTTAAATTTACCTTTTAATTTACCCATACACAAACAATTATCTGAAAATAATTATATATTTGTTGGTAACATTAACTATTATCAAAACTAATAATATGGAAATATTGAACTTGTGAATTCACATCCTATTATTCGTAGTGGCTAAAGAGCAACCACGGTAAGATAAATGTTAAGTGACAGCAAATAAAAGTAACCAGATATACTCTCATGTATCCATTCGCCAAACCAAATGATCTGCAAGACCATTTTGAGTTGTTACTTTTGGTAATCAAAAAACATTAACACAAACAATTTGTTTTCAATCTTTAACCATTTTTATATGAACTTGTGAAAATAACCGTTTGGATGTTTCTTTTTTGTGGTAGTGGCACCTGTGGTTTACTTTTAAAAAGACGGCGTTCTCTTCATAAATTAAGATGGCGAGCCAGACAAAACAAGTCTACATTGCTGGCTATTTCGTGAGAGTTGCCATAGTTATTTCAGTACAAGTTTCTCAGCCGAATTAAATATGAAATCATCATCAGTTGTGTATGTACTTCATGTGGTGCGTAAACAGGTTAGGTATGGGTAGTAATTAATAAAATCCAACTCACTTCAGTGACCAAATGGTTTAAGGCGTCACTCTCGTGTTAGACTGGCCTGCTGAAGACAGAGCTAAGTCCCCGGTCGAGTCTACTGAGGGTAGTTTTTCCTGAATGGTTTTCCACTCTCCTCTCACGTAAATGGGGGCAGATTATCTCTAAAATGTATTCTTCCTCCTCCCGACCTCATTTGAGTAGTTATCAATATAGGTATAACCTGAACGCGGTGATTGAAAACAAAATCTGAGAACATTTGAGGGAATATTCCCAGCTCATAGAGACGAAGTTTTATAAATACCCATATCAAATCTTAAACTCACTCTCTTAATTTAATTTAACTTATAGTGTTTATCTATTACAACTAACTTATTATTAATTCAGAAAAAATATAATACTAAAAAAGCCAGTAATTTTATCAAATGCCAAAACCAATATTATAGTCCGGGAATATTTCTAAAAAATTATTATTTATGCCCCCTTAAATCTATTCCTACGGGAATATCGTCATGTCCCATTCCTATTTAGGAGTGGTTCAGAGTTAAATAAAGCTGCAGTCCCAAGCTCTATTAACCCTTAGATTTTGAAACACTTGAAAAAATCAACTATTTTTTAAGTAGGCCTATGCTTTTATTAATGATAACCACAGTTCTACAACCAAATCAAATGTGAATACATACCTAACTAAAGTAATTACGAAATATCATGTATTATTACAATTATTATTGTTACCAGGACTATACCAAGTGACGATTAAATACCCCTTTTCACCTAAAGTATGATTAATAATGTATTTTTGCATTCCTCGTCAATTTATAGGCCTAATAGCTACATCTCAAATTAAGTTTTATACCAATTTTAATTGCTTCAAGAGGAATTTAATGTTAAGAAATAACATTATCATCACCTGTTGAGGACCTCAACACGAGAAGCAGCCCGCCTTACACCTTATTTCTCCCTAAATATATCTGGTTACAACAGCACTGATGGGCGGCTGTTATAGACTATAATCAAACGGAGGTATGCATCCCTCTTATCCATAACGTAGCCTAGGTTGCCTAGCCATGCTGGCGCTGCTTCAAGTTCTGTATATCGGTAACATTCATTAGTAGGCGTGTTGACTATTGAAAAAAGCTATACGCGAGTTTTAGCTATACGATAGTTCTTGGCGTGATTACATAAATTTTATACCATGTTTATATTAATATTTGGAATGTACATTATTATAGCTTCAAAGGTAATAATATAAATTTTGAAAATACTTTCTAATGCCATAGTTCTGCTGAGTAAAGAGTTATACCGGAGTTTTACCTCTAAGAAAATTAATTTTGGGGGAAATGTAACATCCAAAAATATATGTACAGAACTATAGTCTATAAATTAATATTGAAGTTACTTGTGGGTTCTTTTATATTATTATTTTACCAAAACAAATATTTTTTGTTATTAAAAAGAAAGATAACCGTCATTTGTCAAGCGAAGCTAGGTCAATGAGTTGTAAGTTATAGATTTTAAGTATTTCCTAATTTCTGTAAATTTATATAATATTAACATTGTTAATACATTCACTCCAATCCGGGGCCCAGTGTACCTATATCAACTATAAATTAATTTAAAAAAAATACATATCTCGAGTTTTAGAAACGAGCTAAAACAGGTTAATTATGTTTACATTGCTATAGACTTTATATTAGCTGTTTATATTTTCTCATATCAAGAGATAGTATTGTGAGCGTGAAAAAATCTATATCGAGATTATGATGAATACGAACCCAAAAAAGTGGATTTTCCAATTCTGTTTGTCTCCCCATGTCTGTGTGTTTGTCAGTACATCCCTGGCCATGGATTCAAAACGGTTTGATGGATTTTGTTCAAACTTGATATTTATATTTTATAGGGCAATACCACAAAGCAGCTCTTTTTTTACTATAGCCTTTCAAATAAGGGCAGTTTACAAATGAGTACTTTTATGAATTTAAAATTTTTCGAAAATGGCTCTAACAATTGTTTTTTATATTCCATATCTAGAATTTGTTAGACATGACAAATATCATTGTATATAATTGGCTTTTGAACAAATATTCGTTTTAGGATAGTTTAGTAATAACAGATTTTTTTAATTGTAGGTATTTTAAAAATGGTCCTACCTATTCTGTTCCAAATGGGTATCTTGGGAGTGATTGACATTCACATGACAGATAAAGCTGTATACTTGTTTTGAGGGGGAAATTCGGTTATGGGTAGTTTACTGATAACTTTTTTTTAATGTGAATACTAAAAAAATTCTTTAGTTATTTGGTTCAAAATTGGTATTAGGGGAATAGTTTGCATTTCAATATTAATGTATCTTTATTTATCTAAGATAAATTAATTTAAGAGTAGTTTACGTACAGCAAATTATAGACAGTTTGAATTCTTTTGGAAATTGACATTCAAGATTGAATTCAATAAGTGAATAATTTTTCATGATAAATAAGAACATTTTTTTATTTTTACAAATATCAAATAATTTTAGGATAGCTTACAAATAATTTATTTAAAAAAATTGAAGTTTGTTAAACATATAACATAAGAGTGATTATTGTGATTAACAAGACGATGTATTTGTTTTATGAAGAAAACATACTTAAGGGTAGTTTACCCATAGCCTATTTTTAAAAATTTCGCCTATGATAATAATACTTTAGCAGCCTTTCAAGGCAGGATCCCCCAAGTCAAGATAGGACACATGTACTCATCGGGCTTTCCATTAATACCACTGATAAATAAATGGTAGGCCACAATCGTACAAACTTTATCATATAACTATTATAGTTAGGAATCAGATTTTAAATAATAGATTTTCAATAAACTACCTTCACATAGGATTTCCTTAGAAAACTAAATTGTGTTTTGTTAATAATAAGAAACTTTTTTCATAAATAAATTTAAACAATAGTTTAAAGACATTTAAAAAAAATTAAAAACAAGTCATTATTAAACTACCCTTAACTTATACCCTTAAATTAATTTATTTTAGAAAAACAAATATCAAAGATTATTTATCATGTAAAATAACTTCTCTGAAATACATTTTGAACCAAACCATTAAATATATTTTTTAATTATTAAAAGTGTCCATAAATCAGACATCAGTTAACTATCCTTAATTTAAGGACTAGAATTAAAATAAAAACAGCCCCAAGATGTGACCATATAACATAAATATCAGATTTGAAATAAGGTCATAAAACCATTTTGGCTGTAACCCCAGGGACCAGCAGAATAATAATCTTAAGATCATTTTTGGGGGTTTCAGGGAACATACAAAAATCAAAATTTCGGGGCCAAAAATGTTCACGATTACAATAATTTATCTTTATATGAGAAAGTAAAAAAAAAAGCATATATTCTTACATAATTCAAGACAATGTCGTAAGTCACGAATTTGCATTTTTATCTACACCCAATATCATCGCTGAGGGAACTGCAGATCTTATGGAGAAAAGCTTTATCTTCGCTCTCTCTCAGTTAACTGTTGCCAAATCTCCTCGGTCTCAGTTATATCTGAAGGTGGTGTGCTGGGGTAAGAGGGAGCTACTGGCAACCTCGACTAAGCAGCGTTGCGAAACTTGTCTTATGTTTGAGGAGAGATTGACCACGCGAAAATAAAAGAATAACAAAGCTGTTTCCCAATAGTAACCATGCAGTTCCCTCAGCGATGATATCCAGTATAGAATAAATTTTTCCTTTTAATTTGTATGTCCACAGCCTGGAAATTTGTATTATTCATGAAATATGCTTCTAAAAATATTCCTGAAAGGAAATCAAAATCAATGAGACCATTATTATATTTATCTAGGATAATAAAAAGGAATAAAGTACTTTATTCCAATGTATATAATCTATATCAATGGTGTGCAAAGCCAAAGAGTGAGATGGGTGTGCTGGGGTTGCGTGTATGAAGGATCGGAAGAGAGAAGGTAAACAAGCAGCCAAGCTAGATCAAATACTAAACAATCATTTTCTTTAAATTGAAAAATTACACCTGGACGATTCCTGGATAGCTTAGTCGTTAGAACATTGGCACACTAAGCCAAAGGTCCAAGGTTCGATTCCCGTGTCCAGGTGTCATTTTTCAATTTAAAAAATATGATATTTAGATGCGGCTATACCCGTAATTAACAAATATAATATATTTGCTATTTAATCCATTATTTAATAATCATTACCAAGACGTTATAGTATAGGTATGGAGCGCTCAGGTTCCAAGAGTTGGGAAGAGGGTAATTTAAATATAACAAGCCCACAATTAAGTCCACATAACAGGTATCAACGGAACCCGCTAACGTTTTGTGTAAATCAGCTGTGATTTGCATTGGAGCCCAGTATGGATATTTCTTACTCGAATGCATTCACAGAATAATTATGGAATCTCAAGTCATTTATTGACTTTAGATTTTTCCTTTGCGGTAAACAACCAGGAAATAGTTCCCTAGATCTTGAACTAGTGGCATAGCCCAGTGCGAGTAATATTTTAAAAAAAATTCTGCTCTGTTTGAGTCTTGAAAGAGGTGGCGTCTTTAAAAGATGGTGGTCGTATAAAAAATCTATTTTTAATAACTTTACGCCACCAGGATTAGACATTTTCAAACCTTTCGTTTGTGAAGGTAGCAGCTGTGACGGTTACACTGTTTCTCTAGCAACGATGTTATTTTTTATTACAACTAGTAGGGATGAGGGATAGTATTTTTGGATAAATGCACCCACATTAGCGTGGAGAAAGGATAAAGGAACCACAGTGACAATCGCATGTGGGTCTCTCTGCCCACAAGTACACCCCACCGAGTTTTAAACCTCAACCTTCTCCATTACAAGCAATATAATACATTGCGAACTTTACGCCTTAAACTTCGTGACTACCAGTATTTTTTAATTTTAGGGCCACGTGCTAGTAACTGTTCGGGTTATACGCCTATGTACTAACTACTATACTGGTTTAGGGATTAGGAAGGTTGGATTTATAGGAAGTGTACCCATCTTTGCGGGAAGAGGATGGGAAGCCATTTATGACAAACCACCCTCAGTACACCTGACCGAGATCGAACTCCGATCTCTCCGTCACCAGCAGTCTAATCTACTGCGAGAGTGACGTCTCAGGCCATGCAGCCACAAAAGTGGGTTGGTACAAGGGTGCTTTAAAAAAACTCATCTTCAGGCGAATGGTGGTTAATTTTCTTAAAATTCACTTTATTCATTCTGTGACTTTAAATTAGAGTGATTTCCTGAAAAAACAAATTCGAAGTAAAATGCAAAGGGAAAATTTAGCTATAGTAGTAATAATAATAGTAATAATAATACATATCCTAAATTTGGCCTAATTTAGTAAGTTAATATGTGTCACAAACCGATGGCTGTCCAACATGATCAGTCGTGTTGAGAGAATCAAATTCAATTATGTGAGAAATGAGACCCTCTATCAAGTTGCCATTGTTCAATTAATTGAATTTAATTTAGTTTAGTTTATCGGATATAACTGTGCTTTATTCCACAATAACAGGGTGGGGCGGAAACAATTAGACGCCGGAAAGTGATGGATAACGTGCTGAGGTTTTGCCTGATGTCCAGTGTAGCTCACCTGAGTGACATTTTCTTCAAAATTGAAAAAGCGTAGAATGTAGTTTGATTTTATTTAGATAGTGAATATTTACTTTTCAATTGAGTGTTAATTTTCAAGTTACTAATCGTCTAATTATTGTTTCGGCTCCACCCTATAGAACCAGCCAACTCTGATAAAGCATTGTTAGTGACTATACCTATAGTTCATGCGGTGACGTCACATATCCCTAGCCCTAGTGTCCCTGCCGTCCCACCTGTGTCCCCGTTGTACCGCACTAGTCGCCACAGAAGGTGTGTGAGAGAGAGATAGAGAGAGGTCGAGGGATAGCGGCGAGCTGAGCCTACCAACCGACCCGTTCCGTGCGGCGTTAATTCCCTACCACACCGGGTTTCACGCTCAAAGGATCCTAGCTTCAGGGCTCCGTCGAGGGAGACCCCGAGGGTCTGAAACGACAATCTCCCTTCCTGCCCGGCAGCTGACGGAAGGTCATCAGAATATAGAGCGAACAGAACCGCTGCGATGACGACAGTATTCATTTTGTCCTCACTGTAACAACAATCCTTAAACTCGTTTGCTGATAAGGGCCATATTGAACATTGAAAATAATGAGGGGGCTGCATTTCAGAAAATGTCATATTGTCACCATCTTTATTAAAAAAAAGTTTAATTTTAAAATAATTTTTATTATATAAAGCAGATTAATATATAAAATGTTAGGTTAGACTTTAAATCTTGTGTTGAAGTCCTTTTCATATTTGAGGACAATGACGTATGACGGGCAGTAGGCCTAGAGTCAGTTGGCTTAAAGCTAGTTGACCTAAAGTCTTTTAGCCTAAAAGTTATTTGGCCTAAATGCCATTTGGCCTAAAATGGATATTTTTTATCACCACATACCTTTTCCGGCTATACGCATGTGTACTAATTGCGCTGATTAGATAGGGGTGAGAAAGGTTGAATTTAAATAAAATGTACTTGCATTTGAGTGGAGGAAGAGAGTAAAACTATTTTGGAAAAAACTACCCTCAGTGCACTTGACCGTGATCAAACCAAGATCTCACCATCATGGGCAGTCTAGTCTATTGCGAAAGTTACGCCTTTGACCGTGAGGCTACCAAAGCGGGTAAGATATTATTAAAAATGCAATGACTTACTTTGTTAATTAGAACCATAATAATGGATAGATAAATTTATTTTGAATTTTTCAGGCTGTTACAATTATTTATACAAACTAAAATTTAAGTTCGATGGTTAAACTCATGTTTTAAATATATAAGTAGACCTCTTTATTGTGATTGCATTTGAACCTCATTTCAAGAATATCCTGGACGTATTCTAATAAAAAGCTTGTGTTATAGTCTATTTTGTACGAAATAATTGACTATCCTGGATAATGTTTGCTTGCTCTTTGCTATAGACAATTTTTCTTTCAAAGAGTTTTACTAAACGAAGTCTCAGGGCCGTTTGCAAGAACTTGACTAAGTAGACACTAGCGTGGGTTCGCTTGCGTCAAAGATGGGCCAACAGTGTGCTCGGGACCACACTATCAGTCCACTAAGCGTTCACTAACGTTCTTGCAAACCACCCTCAGACTTTTTCATTGGTTGGCGCGGTCACGTGATCAAGCATACGGAGTGTGTATATGCGATTATAATTGTCAAGGACTATACAGATACTTAGTTTACAGACTTTGTAGACGAGGCTTTAGTAGAGGCTGACCTGCGACAGTGGCCGAACGGTGTAAAGTGTCACTTTCGTATTAGACTGGCCTGCTGATGACAGGGAGATTGGGATTCAAATCCCAGTCGTGTCTACTAAGGGTGTTTTTTTTCCTAGATTATTTCCCACTCTACTTCGAAGCAAATGCGGGTAGATTACCTCTAAAATGCCTCCTTTCTCATTCCTGACCCATTAGAGTAATTATTATGTATGCGTACAGCCTGAGCAGGTAGTGAGACGCTGTGATAACAACATTAGTAGATTATTATTAGCACCGCGTCTTACTACCCGTTCGGGTTATACGCACTTACGCTAATGTGTAATGGTAGGGTGATTGTGAGATGAAATGGAGGACCTACAGTTTAACGTGGAATCCGAACCACGGTGGAGGCCTGGCATTCCTCACATTCACAAGTTGTGATTAATACACATCTTGTCAGAGGTGAAGGAAGGGTTTGACAATCAGATAAATCTGTGCCGGGACCTAGGATTGAACCCCGGACCCCCAGAACAGAAGTCTGACACCTTACCCCTAGACCACCAGGTCACCCAACATTAGTAGAGGATGCACACTTCATCTACCTTGGAAGGTACACTATGGCCATATCGTTTAGGCTGCACTATAGTGTAACCATACAAGGTAGGCTCACTACCTTTCCGCGTAGACGAGGGGTACTTAAAAAGAAAAATACTGTTTTAAAAATTAACTGTTTATACATTAAATTAATATTAACTAAAACTAAGAAAATGTTATGAGGCAATAATTGTGGACTTGATTAAAATTTGCTCCATATTTTTGAGTCATCCCTAGGGGATCACCAAAGCAGCACTCCAGAGATTGTTCTAAATGTATTTTGGCATCGTGCATTACTACCCGTTTGGACTATCCACATATTTACACAAATGGGGTGGAAAGGAGGAAGGTGAAATTTAGAGAAAATGTACTCTCATTTACGTAGAGAAAGAGTCAGAAACCATTTAGGGGAGAAAAAAACAACAAAAAATAAACACTCCTATCACTTTAGCAACACAGAAACAATGAATTTTGACTTTTGAAAACATAGTTTATAAATCAATAATAATTTAAAAGTGAACAGTCATTTATTTTACATGTTCTCTTCCGGTTACAATTTTGTTGTCAAGCACTGGGTTTGTTGTCGGTCACTTAGCCCACTCTTAACTGAATCCATCATGATGTTTGCCTCTCGTGTCGACCGGTTGACTGTCGACCACTTGTCCCTCCTAGTCTTTCAACAGTTTGTCGACCGTTTGAATGTCGACCACTTAATCCTACTCATATCGACCACTTCATCCACTCCGTCTTCCAAATATTTGTCGACCATTTGACACTCCTATTCATGAGTTTGTCAAACAGTTGCTTCAAGTCATTTAATTCACTCGACCCACCCTGCCTTCCAAATATTTGTTTATATTTTGTCGACCAGTTAACTATCGACCACTTAATCCTACTCGTGTCGACCATTATTCGTGTCGTGATCCAAGCTGATTTTGCGTGTCGATCACTTTTCTGTCGACCACTTTGTCCTCGCGTGTTGACTCCTTTTTTGTCGGTCGGTTTACCTGCTCCCCAATAAATAGACAAGTAGAAGAGTTTGTTAGGGGTAAGAACAGCTACTGATGAGGGTAGTTTTTATCACCTCGACCACGAAAGGTTGGGTTCTCAAACTCATCCCAGAGACACAAGACCTTATCTGAAGGTCGACTATTGGGAAAATAGTAGGCTGTATACTGAATGGTCTTAGAAAAGGGATGTCAAAACTATGGCACGTGTTCAGTGGGACGCGAACACTACTTGTGTGGCACGCCGAAATGAGAAAAATCAACATAAAATAAAACTTTTCCCCAAGTGGTGTTATTTTTTGAAGTCAATAATATTTCGGCAGTCATGTCATTCAATGTCATCACGTCACAATGTACGGTTAGAAATCATCTTGGCTCGTACTTAAAAGTGTGCCTTGTGGGCTGTTGAAGAAAAATACATCACGTTTCAAACTAATATGGAAAAAATTTGAGATGTTTTTGATTTTAGCATATTATATATTAATTTATTATCTTTTTTTTCCCACTAAAGTTGCTACTTTCATTGTTTTTACTTTAAGTTATTGAAATTAATATTTTCTAAGACACTCAAGTTGAAAATTTAATTAATTTTCCTCCTCTAAGCTTTAGGCATTACCGAAATATATACAATTTGATTTGCGTAATTAACTACGTTTAATAATATTCAACATTTTTTTATTTTTAAATAATCATTAATAAATGCAAATAAATGGTGGCACACTAGACTAGTTCAAAATTCAGCTAGTCCTTACGTGGCACACTAGACTATCTCAAAATTCAGCTAATCCTTACGTGGCACACTAGACTAGCTCAAAATGCAGCTAGTCCTTACGTGGCACACTAGACTAGCTCAAAATTCAGCTAGTCCTTACGTGGCAAACTAGACTAGTTCAAAATTCAGCTAGTCCTTACGTGGCACACTAGACTAGCTCAAAATTCAGCTAGTCCTTACGTGGCACACTAGACTAGCTCAAAATTCAGCTAGTCCTTACGTGGCACACTGGTCGAAAAGGTTTCACCAAACCTGTCATCGAACATTTCTAAATTTGCATAATTATTATTATTATTATTATTATTATTATTATTATTATTATTATTATTATTATTATTATTATTATATCAACGCGAGAGACAAGGAAAGTGATTTAGTTCTAATGTGTAGATAAGAGTGTTTGGGGTTTGAGGGAGAAAGCATCGGAGGGCTTTGGGGATAATCCAGAACATTTTTGAATATTTGTTATTTTAAGAGGTTTTTTTAAGGGAAAACAAGAACATAAAGCTTAAAATGGCACCAACCATATTATAGCTACCTCTCTACTATCATTGAATGACATCATAAGTAATAGATGAAGGTAAAGGGAATATAAATACTTTTTTTTGACGTGAATACGTCTTTAAATTTGCTACCATACGGGGGCAATCCAAAAAACCTAATGATAACAAAATCGGGGGATACAGTTTGGTGTTGTAGCTTCGAATCTTTCCTCTACATCCAAAATTAAATTATACCACTGGATAGCTAAAGGATCAAAGAATTCATTACGATAAGCGAGAACAGTGACACATCGCGCGAGGTGGAGGGGGAAGCGCCGCCATTTTGAGGTTATTTTGCTGCGTATCGAGATTTGCAATTAGTATAACTTTTGACTC
>CABFWB010001322.1:30822-60286 GCA_902151455.1 Timema bartmani | reverse complement strand
GATAGAGAGAGACAGAAACGTGTTTATGCGTCAACCAGACGCGTACGACGATTCCCATCCTTTTCCCACATTACATCATCCACCCCACCACTTTTTTTTTTTGTCTCCTTACAACGGGGAGAATAAGTGAGAGAGAGAAGGTGCGAAGGAGAAAGATTACGAAGATAGGGGAGTAAATAAGAGAGAGAGAGAGAGAATGAAGGCGCAGGAGGTAGCCAGGATTTATCGGTGCGCGCTAAATGTTGGGAGCTCATTCCACTGCGGCGGAGGGAATGGGGGGGAGGGAGGCGCACAGACTTTTATGAGCCCTCCCTCTTAACCTCTCGCCACCCCCTCCTCGTCAGAGCCGACAAACCCGGGACAGGGGGCCAAACGGTCTAGTCTGTTTACGACTACAGCCCCACTCTAGTTTTAAAAACGATACGAGACGATTTCCTCATGTCTGGGAAGTAAACGTGACAGAACTCACCAGCATCCGCCGGTCACGCGGAGGTCAGGCTCGCAATAACTGACGGGAGGCAAAGGTTATAAATTTGGCAGGGGGCACTAGAAGGAGTTTTTTTTTTCTCTCATGTAGTTCATCACTGTGATTTTCCCATCCTCTATACACGCTAATGCTGATACACTTGCGTTAACGACCATCCTCCTCCCTACTCCTATAGATTAAGTGATTAATAATTTTGGTGTTATTCGCATCGGTGGGCACTATATAAAAAACTAGATGTCGGGATCATCTTTAGCGGGATTCAGGTAGAAAGAATATTTAATACAAATAGTAACATTTTGAGGTAAACATTTAAATTATATTATAGTATTAGTATTATTTTATAGCTATTGGTACTATTAATAAAAAGTTATACCTGCAGTTTGAAAATCACGTGACTTGGCGTATGCAAATCTTAAGGTGGGGATGCAGGAAACACAAGAAAAGGTAAGTGTTTTTGCAGTTTTTATATAAAAAATTTTTTTGTCAAAATTATTAGAATATACATCTCCAGTATAAACACAAAGTTTAATTTTCTTCACATGGTGACCTCAATAGTTGGTGATTATTTCTCAAGGATGTCTTGGAATTTAATGACCACTTTTTCGCTTCATTTAAAATGTTTCTTATCTAATGTCGCTATGCTCATGAAATATATTCAACAACTGTTGGTATCACCGTGTGTAGAAAATTAAATTCTGTGTTTGTATAGAAGGAATATTTGATTTATTTTGACCAAAAAAAGGTTTTGCTATAAAAATTGCAAAAACACTGACCTTTCCTCTCGTTCCCTGCATCTTCACCTTGAAGTATATTTAATAGCTTTGGTAACGATAGGGTACTCTCTACCAGAAACCTATTTTTTATTTAGTTTATCACCGCGTCTTACTACCCGTTCGGGTTACACGCTAATGTGTCAGGGGGGGGAGGAAGGTATCATTTCAGAGGAAATACATACCTTAATTGGCGTGGAGAGAGAATTAAAAAACCATTCAGGAAAAAAACACCCTCACAACATCTGACCGGGCTTCAAACCCCGATCTCCTCGTCACTATCAATCGAGTCTAACACGAGAGTGACGCATTAGACCATGCAACCACAGATGCAGGTTAATCCTATTGAATGGTTTACTAGTATCGGGGGCAGGTTGAGGTTCAAATCTCAACCGGGTGTATTGAGGTTGGTTTTTACTAATTGTTTTTCCAATATTTATTCATGTGAATGCGGTTAAGCTTCCTCTAAACTAAACATTTCTCATCGCTAACCCACTAACGTAATTAATAGGCTACATAAACGTATAGGCCGAACGGGTAATAAGACTTAGTGCAAAAAAAAAGCTCATATAGGCCTAGGATTTATTTGATGACAGTTTTTTTTAATATTCTAAGATTATTTTCTCATTGTAACTTTTATTTCATTAGATTATTTATTTTTAGCACCACGTCTTACTACCCATTCGGGTTATCCACTTTTGTACTAATTACGCTAGTGATTTAAGGGACAAGTAAGGTTATATTTAAAGGAAATGTACCCACATATACGTGAAAAGAGAGTGGAAAACGATTTTGGAAAAACTGCTCTCTGTACACCTGACTGAGACCCGAACCTCTATCTCCCCGTCATTGACAGTACAATCTATTGCGAGAGTGACGCCTTAGACCATGCGGCCGCTAAAGCGGGTATCAGGTAATTAATTACCTGGTTTTTAAAAAAAACTTCAGGAGCCTTGCCATAGTAGCTAAGTTGTTAGAAGATTGACTACAAATCTAGGCGACCCCTTCCTGATGTCTTTCAGCAATCGCCTTGTTCCGAAACTGCTTGACAAACGTTTCGCTTGTACTATTTGTACGTTGTACTATTGGGGTAGGGATGAAAAGGTATAGTTTAGAGAAAATATATCCACATTTGTGTGGTGGTAGAGTGAGAAACCGTTTAATAAAAAACCATCCTCAGTACACTTGGGCGAGATTCGAACCCTGACCTCTCCATCACCGGCAAACTAGGTTAAATGAGATCATGCTTGTACATTTAAACGTAGGCCCTATAAAAATAGAGGAGCTTAGAAGATATATTTTAAGGTTACTGATAAAGCCTCATCAAGTATTATATTCGTAAATTTGAAAAAAAAAAAATGATACTTGGACATGGGGTCCCGGGTTAAATTCCCATGTCCAGGTGTAATTTTTCAAATTTACGAATTAATTACTATTTTACTTAAGGCAGAACAGAAAATCTGGTAAAATGTGCCTCTTAATGTTTAGACATAAAAATAAATGGTACGGGACTCCGAACGGACTTTCTCACTCCATTGTTTAAAAATACAGATATTTAATTTAATCAAAACCCGTGATATATGAGAAACTAAATAATATACACTAGCAAACGCGAGCAAAAACTACGTTATACATACGTAAAACATTTTTGAATCCCGGTTTTTAATTTTATAATTTTATTTAAAAAAAAATTAAAGTCCTCATTTGTACATTTGGACCCAAAAAAATATCGATGTTGGCACAAGGCTCAACACTTTGTATTAAATTTCGACATCCGGTTAAAATTTTCGACATTTCATTAGAGATTGCACATCTTATGGTTATCGTATTGCTATTAAATTCCTCATTTATAAATTTAGACCAATAAAAAATGTAAATATTGACTATTGAGTCTAAAATGATAGATATAGAATATAAATCATTGCAGCACAAACATTTCCCCTAAGAGGTTAAAGGAAAAAAACAAACTTTTTGAGACTTACTTATTTACTTACTCTATGGCATTAGAGAATTATTGCGTTAAAACTTAAGTAGTATCTCCGTACAACTAAAGCTCACAAAATTGTATTACTATAATATATTTGCCAATATCTCGGAAACTATTGGTTTTATAAACATATATTTTCGATAAAAGTTTTTTATTTTTAATAGTACTACAATTTTGTAACGGCAAGTTAGTTGCGGAGATACGGAAATTTTCGCTTTTGATAAAGTACCTTAAAATTATTTTCATGGGAAAATGAAAATAGCCATTTTATTTATAATCTTAATAAATGCCTATACACGAATTTTAATCAAATCGTTTGATCAGATTTTGAAAAAAATAAAAAAAAATTTTTTTTTAACCTTTATTAAAATAGGTGGGTGCTCTTAATTTTAAGGTTAGACAGACACACAGAAAGACGAAAGGCGAAAACCACTTTTTAGCGTTTGGGAGTCATGAAACGTCGACATCCATCAACATCTCGGGTTAGATTTTTTTTACGGTCTCAATAATTTACCTTTAGTGTCCGAAAAGTGTATGTATAGGCCTATATATATTTGCGTATAGCTTGACAATTATTGGTTTTATAAAAATATGTTTCAAATAAACTATTTTTATTATAAATAGGCCTACATATTTGCAATGATAATCTATTTGATATCTCAAAGAGTTTCGGAGATATGATAGAAGATTATAATTTACACATCAGACCAGAACCCTTTAAGTCTTTATGACGAAAAATTGAGAGTATCCATTTTGTTTGTAATATTGATCAATAGTTAGAAATGAAATTTAATCAAAATTGTTCGAGCCAATTTTGATGAAAGCGAATTGTTCTTTTTTCGCCTTTGAGAAAACTACCCTTAATTTAAGGTTAGATATCCAATCCCTAAAAACCCTTGTGGCAATCCTATGAAAACCCTAGATACCAAGCCCGATCGGTAAAATAGTTTAGGCTCTACCCCGAGGTACAGACGGACAGATGGGAATTAAAAAACTACTTTTTCGGATTCTGGGGGTCATGAAACGTCGAAATTTATCAAAATATTGAGTTCGATTATTTTGACGATCACAATACTTTCTCTTCCTGTAAGGTAGCGAGAAAGTAACAGGCAGGACATTGGCGAGAGGGAAAAAATCTAAATAAGAATATATGGTTGTATGTATTAGGTGGGATTGTGGGCCACCCCCACCCTATTTTCTCGTCACTGAGTACCCTTCTCAACCTTCTCCTAGTTACCCTCGTCTGTGTGGGCTGTCGGCTCATGAGAGTCCACGCGCGCAGGTATACACGTGGAAGAAGATGACATATAATTTACCCATTGAGAAATGCAAAGCGCTATTTAACCTGTTAGCAACCGAAAATAGAACAAAGAACACTAAACTCCCTCTAGCATCGATGGACGAGCGAGCGGTCGAGATTTTAATATTGCATCGCGATTGATCGACCATTGACGAGGTCGAAGTTCGAATCCCAGCTGGGTGCGATTGAGGTTCTTTAACACATGAGTCCTGAAAGGTAGAAAGCTTACCTTGCATTGTTACATTATGGTGTAGCTTATAAGGGCCATAGTATAGTCCAGGGATAGGCAACCTTTTTGATGTCGTGGGCCATATAGATTTTTTTTAAATATGGTACAACCGTTTAGAAAAAATAACGAGCAAAAAATTTCAACTTTATGTTTCTCATATTATAGTAATCAGCTATTAGTCTATTTTTATGAAACCTATTGTTTATTAGCTAAACCTTTTGCGGGCAAGATAAAATCAATCGATAGGCCGGATCTGGCCCGCTGGCTGTAGGTTGCCAACCGCTGCATAGGCCATCAAGGTAAGACTGCTATCATTCCGGGTATATTGAATGTATAGTCTATTCTGGTGCTCTCATAATTTTTCGGAACTAATTCGGGTGCATTTCCTCCAAACAACCCTCATCTTTATATTAAGTCATTAACCTTTACCCATACCGTTGTGGTCCAAGACTTAAGATTCACATTTTCAGACGGTCGCTTTTAAAGGAGATGTCCAAGTTTGAATCCCGACCGGGTGTATTAAGGGTGGTTTTCTATGCTTATGTCCATGCTAATACGCATGTCATTACTTTTATTTACTTTCTCCTGTCAAGATAAAGTAGTGAAATTGTGAAAATAAAATCTATTCTGAGATTATGATAAATCTTTACATTTTATGTGAACCCGAACCCAAAAAAGTGGATATTACAATTCTGTCTATCCCCATGTTTGTTTGTCTGTCTGTCAGTCAGTCCCTGGCTTCGGATCCAAAACGGTTTGATAGAGTCTGTTCAAAATTGATAGTTAGATTTTATAGGGCTATACCACGAAACTTTTTTTTTACCGTAGCCCTTCAATTAAGGGTAGTTTACTGATGAGTGATTTTTCAAAAATGGCTATAACAATTTTATTTAAAATGTCTATCTAGGATTTATTTAACATGACAAACCAGATTTGATGAACTTGACATTTAGACCACGTGGCCACCGATGTGTATAAAAGAGCAGTAAAATGATGCATCTTGTTTCTACTCGGATCGAATAGTAGCCTACATTTGGAAGATGTGGAAGAATAATGAATAGCCCACCTTGAGGACACACTATGTTCAACTTACAACAAGTATTAATTTATTCTCTAAGTGAAGTATATGACACCTTCGGATCACACCCCTTGGCGCATGAATGCATAAAAGATGATTTAGTAACATTAAGAGCTGTCAGAAAGATGTCAATAAAGTGTGCGCTGACCATAGTACCTGGCACAAGGTAGCCACTCTAACTTTAGAATAAAATTTCAGCATAATTCCCGGTTTTCCTATTTATTTATTTATTTTAAATCCTACTTTTTAAAAGGCTTTTTCTGCGGTTGTGAGGCTTTGAACAAATAATTTTTAAGGAATTGTTTTTGTAAAAGTGTCTTGAACAGGCCACCAAATTTTAGTAGTTGATCAAATTTTGTTAATAAGCAGGCCTACCTCTCCAAGATATTAGTAGTCCTCCCCCAAAACTTTTCAAAATTTGAATACCCCTAGAAGTTATTTAGAGTGATCCTTACCTGAATTTTTTTTAATTATATATCTCTAGAAACTATTTAATTGGTTCTCACTTGCTTTGGTGTCCACATGGTCTAAGGCGTCACAATAATGTTAGACTAAACTGTCAACGACAAGGAGATCGGGGTTAGAATTCCGGTCAGGTGTGCTGAGTGTGATTTTTCCTAAATAGTTGTCCACTCTCCCTCCCCGCAAATACGGGTACACTTAATATAAATTCTACCTTCCTCATCCATGACTCACTAGCATTATTAGTATACATGCGTATAATAAACAGGTAGCAAGATGTGCTGCTAAAAAAATAGTAAATAAGATTCCTCGAGAAGCTATTTGAAGTGGTCTAGAGCCTGTACCCAACAAATTTTTTTAAATTTTTATGTTCCTAGAAGCTATTTGACTATTTGGTCATCGCCTTAAAATTTCCGATATACGTCAAAATTCAAGCACTCTTTCCGGGTTTTTTTCCTCCGATGCACAAAATTAAAGCATAGTTTCTATTTCTCCTGGTGTTTCCTATTAGTGGTCACCCTGTAGTAGCTAATCTTTTACAGTTTTCTAGTTCATTCAGTTTTTTCCATGATTCACATCTTACTACCCTTAAGGGTTTTTCGCATATTTAAATTAATGGGGTAGAAATGAGAAAAATAGAGTTTAGAAGAATCTCGCCCGTCCTTACGTGGATGGAGACTGGGAAACTATTTTAAATAAATGATACAACACAATCACTTACTTTATCATATAGTGTATTACAGCTTGTGACGAAATTTAAAAAAATCAGTCATCAGTAAGTTACCCTCTAATGGATATTTATTTATAAAAGCAAACATACTTTGTTATTTATCCTATAAAACACTTCCTAGTATTCATTTTGAAGAAAAACTTCAGCGAGATTTTAGAAAAATTTCAAATTTTCAAAGATTAGTCACTATTAAACCGTCCCTAAACAAAATTTCCTCCTAAAACCAAACTATGTTATTTGTGTTATCAAACACTACCCAATTATTTTTTTATAATCGTTAAAGCCATTTTAGAAATATTTCGAATTTTCAAAAAATCAATATTCAGTAAACTAATAAAAATGTTGGAGCTAGATTCAACTTTTTTTTTTAAATGCTTCAAGGCATGACCATATCATATATAGGCATAAATATAACGTTTGAAGAAAATCCACTGAAATAAACTGTTTCTGTTACGTATGTGGGAACAGCAGACAGGTGGATAGATAGTAAAATCTACTTTTTTGAGATATGGGGCTCATAAAACGTAGATTCCTCATAATCTCGAGGTTAATATTTTTCACGGTTACAATACTTTGTCTATTTGAGAAAGTAAAATAATTCACCTCAGTGAGCCTACCCAAGATTCGAGCCCCAACTTTTACATCATCTGCAAACAGTTCGGAATCGGTAACCCTACCTTATAATTCAGAGGGTACGCGAGGACATTTTAGGGGGAGCGTAACATTTAATATAGGTAGGATTAGAGATGGGACGATACCAGTTTTTCGATTCCGATTCTTATATTTTTATCTCGATTCTTCGATACTCGATTCTTACTGGAATAGGCCTGAAATTAAGTGGGAACGGTCATATTGGTTTATGTTAGTATAAACCAATATGGCTGCCGTGATAAGTAATCTTTTTTACCAATTTGATTTTATTCTGGAAATTTCTGTAAACGTCCATTAAATATTTATTAGACTTTCAAAAAAATTTTGCCTTTACAAATTAGAGTCATAATTTTAATTTTGGCTTTAAAATTTTGAAATAAACTTTACCTATATTATTATTACTATTTAATTTGAGATAGTAAATTTGCAAAGCAATCGTAATTTATTTCTTAACACAGGGTTGGTATCTGTTAAAATGGAGGTTTATTTGTGTTTTTTCTTGAATACATTATGCTACCACGGTAAATATGTTTACATATTGAAGCAAAACATCAATTTTTAGGTTTTCAAATCTAATCAATGCTTTTATAAGTTTTACTATACGAATATATGGAACTAGTGGGTCGTTTCAGCGATGGCTGCAGATTATTGCACTAAAATGTATTTTAAAATTTTATTGGGAAAGGATCTATATCATAAGCCCTCACTCACTTTTTAGTTAAAAGTTTACTCGTCAAAAGCTATCAACTTTCTTAGCTATTTTGTTTTCGGTGTGTAATTTGAATAAAAACGTATATTTTCCCCCTTCTCGCCCCGATGAGGACATTAAAATAACCCCTTTCCCAGATCTCTATTCGTTACACAAACCACTCAAGTAACAATTGAGCTGATTTTATTTTTAAATCAAGACAAATTAGTATTTTATTTACCAATATACAGCTCTGTATATAAATCATGATTTTCATGGTGATGTAAACAAAGAATTATTGTACAGATGAACCACTGCCCACACAGAAGGAAAAGATGGAAAATTCACTAGAAAAATTGGGTTTTAATTTTAGGCCACTATTTTTACTGACATCTTCATTCCCTAATCTTTAAAATGAGTGCTCTTTGTCAAAATCTGTTCAGTCATTTCCTCGTAATTTCTATTATTACTAGAAACGGGCTCATCAAGTTATATATAAGATATATTATGATAGAGAGTAATTAAATGTGATAGTGAAAATGAGAGTGTAAGTGTTTGAATGTGTGATTGTATAAGTGTGTGGGTGAGTGTGAAAATGAGATTGTGAGTGTGAGAAAGTGAGAGTAATAGACTGAGAATGAAACATTGATAAAGATCGAGTGAATGTGAGCGATTAATAATGAGAGTATGTGAATGTATTATATAGATAAATACTGGAAGAAGATAAAAAGAATGTGCGTGTAAGGAGAGAGAGTATTTGTGAGAGGAAGAGTGTGTGAGAGAAAATGAGAGATGGTGTGTGAGAGAAAATGAGAGAGATGGTGTGTGAGAGAGAGAGAATATGTTTGGGAGGGTGCGTGATAAAGTGTGTGTGAGAAAGAGAGAGTGTAAAATTTTGGGAGATATATTGTGTGCAAGAGAGATAAAATGTGAGGGTGTGTGAGAGAGAATTTGAAAGAGATAGTTAGAGGGGGGAGATAGTGGTTTAGAGAGATAAAATTAGATTGAAAGAGCGTGTTTAAACGAAAGAGTTTGAGAGAGAAATTGATAAGGCGAGTTTAAGAGAGTGAGAGTGGGTTTGAGAGATAGTGAGTTTGAAATATAGAGAGTTTGAGATAGAGGGAGAGTGAGTGAGAGAGTGAAATGAGTTTGAGTCAGAAAGTTTGAGAGAGACATAGAGAGAGTTTTTGAGAGCGCGTACAAGAGATTTAACGTTCGAGAGAGAGAGCGTTTTAGACAACGCTTAAGAGAGAGTATAATGAATATAATAATTTGAGAGAAATTGTGTGATAAAGAATGTATGTGAGGGTAAAGAGTGTGTGAGAGAGAGGAATAAAGTGTGAGAGAGAGAATGAGAAAATATTATGTTACAGAGAGTGTTTTATAAAGTGGGAGCGTGTATGTGTGTGTGTGAGGGGAGAGAGCGTGAGAAAGTCTAGGAGAGAGAGAATGTGAAAATATAGATGTGATACTCAAATATATTATGGTACTTTGGAATATCATTCCCTCAAAATTAAGTATCAACGTGAAAATATAACTGAACTTACTGTATTTGTAATAATGTGAAAAGATAGATGGGGTTCACAAAACATTACTTTTAAAACATTATATCCTCTAAAGTCTAAATTAAGCGGTAAAATGAAAACATAGCTTAACTTATGTATTTGTTTTGTGTTACTATTTGCTAGAGTGAACATCAAAACGCATTATTTGAAAAAAATTATTACCAAAACGCATACTTAGATAGCTAAAATGGCTATTTTTAAACATAATTCAAGATCATTTTACCCGCCTCGGTGGCGTAGTTGTTGAGCTCGACTGCCGAGGATGGGGAGATCGAGATTCGAATCTCGGTCGGGTGAACTGGGGGTGGTTTTCCCTAAATGGTTTTATCCTATCCATCCACGCAAATGCGGGTTCACTTCCTCTAAATTCAACCTTCCCAATTCCTAATCCACTAGCGTAATTAGTACTTAAGCGTTGAGTTTGAGTCAGAAAGTTTGAGAGAGACATAGAGAGAGTTTTTGAGAGCGCGTACAAGAGATTTAACGTTCGAGAGAGAGAGCGTTTTAGACAACGCTTAAGAGAGAGTATAATGAATATAATAATTTGAGAGAAATTGTGTGATAAAGAATGTATGTGAGGGTAAAGAGTGTGTGAGAGAGAGGAATAAAGTGTGAGAGAGAGAATGAGAAAATATTATGTTACAGAGAGTGTTTTATAAAGTGGGAGCGTGTATGTGTGTGTGTGAGGGGAGAGAGCGTGAGAAAGTCTAGGAGAGAGAGAATGTGAAAATATAGATGTGATACTCAAATATATTATGGTACTTTGGAATATCATTCCCTCAAAATTAAGTATCAACGTGAAAATATAACTGAACTTACTGTATTTGTAATAATGTGAAAAGATAGATGGGGTTCACAAAACATTACTTTTAAAACATTATATCCTCTAAAGTCTAAATTAAGCGGTAAAATGAAAACATAGCTTAACTTATGTATTTGTTTTGTGTTACTATTTGCTAGAGTGAACATCAAAACGCATTATTTGAAAAAAATTATTACCAAAACGCATACTTAGATAGCTAAAATGGCTATTTTTAAACATAATTCAAGATCATTTTACCCGCCTCGGTGGCGTAGTTGTTGAGCTCGACTGCCGAGGATGGGGAGATCGAGATTCGAATCTCGGTCGGGTGAACTGGGGGTGGTTTTCCCTAAATGGTTTTATCCTATCCATCCACGCAAATGCGGGTTCACTTCCTCTAAATTCAACCTTCCCAATTCCTAATCCACTAGCGTAATTAGTACTTAAGCGTTTAATCCGAACGGGTAGAAAGACGCAGTGCTAAATAATGTCATTTTATTGTTTTTGAGCTTATAATAAATACCAAAACATATTTAAACCTGGTTTTATCACAAGCGAAACAAAACGTAGACCATATTTTTAGAATTTACCTACTTAACCTTTTGATTTTTGAATTATGCTCAATATTATTGATTTAAATGCGAATTAACGATAACAACATTCCAATAAAAAATAAATGTTTCCCCAGTTTAGGAATCTTAATTTAGATGTGTTATAACCAGCATTCAAAGAGAAATATTCATCCAAAGGGAAAGTTGTGATGTGTTCGGACCAACAATTAATGAAGATTGAGTTATTATTTTTTAGCCAAAGATATATATTTTATTTAGAGATCTACAACCATGCATCAAATAACGGTTTCCATGGTGATTAAACAAATAATGAAAAACTGAAAATTCTCTGTGAAAATCGGGTTTTCGTGGAAAACTACTATTTTTTCCGACATCCTGGACTCCTAACAGTTAGAATGAGTGGTCGTTTGTCAACATCTGTTCAGTCATTTTCTCGTAATTTCTATTACCGGAAACAGGCTTGTCAAGTTATATATAAGATAATTAACGAAGAAATGCGTTACAAACGGCCTTTAATATTTGATATTCTTTAATCTCTTAGTAAACATTTATGATCATTTGCGCGTATCTTTAGGAATCGAGGCAGAATCGAGGTATTTTCTCGATTCCCGATCCTCTCGATACCCTCAAGAATCGATAGGTATCGAGGAATCGAATTTCACATCTCTAGGTAGGATGTACATATTTATTGATATTAAATATACATATATTATATATATTAATTAATATATTTATGACCACCTCGGTGGCGTAGCTGGCTAACGCGCTAGTTTCGTGTAGAGCCAGGCTACCGAGGACGGGGATATCGAGGTTCGAATCTCGGTCGGGTTAACTGGAGGTGGCCTTCCATAAATGGTTTTCTACTCTCCCTCCACGCAAATGCGGGCTCACTTCCTCTAAATATAGCCTTCATAATTCCTAATCTCATTAGAGCAATTAATACATAAGCGTAGTAATATGCGGTGCTAAATAAAAAATTATTTTGTATATATATATATATAAACCTATTATTTAATAGGCTAAATTATATTGGATGTATTTATTTTAGATGTAGATTACAGAATATGTGTAACCTGCTTTATGCACCAACAATTTTGGTGGTGCAAAGTTGAAGATAAATATTATATCTGGGTGTACGTAAACAGAATGGGTTGAGTAGGTCTACTACTACCCTAGAACACACCGAGCTCTCCTGTTTTGGGTGTTTAGTATCAGAGATCGAGCACCTGAACATTCTCGACCATGGTGGGTTCCAAAGAACCTCCAATTATTTACACCGTTCCATACCTCTTTCAGGAATGAATCAGAGCCACTTCCGCCTGGGTGGAAAGGAGGTTTAATCCGATGGGGCTAACTTGGCAAGCCCTTGCTACGTCCGACATGACAAGATAGACCTATGTACAGCCGCGGGTATCAAAATTGACACTAACATTGACATGTTTTATTCTAAACGCGTGGGTTATTTCATCAAAGCCCGAAAATATATTATTGTGAAATAAAGATCTTTTTCCCTTCCAGTAAATGTAAATTTTAGGTCAAAAGGTCTAAATTATTTTGTGCTTTTTTTTTATCCGCGTCTTACTATGTAGCCAGACTATTCGCAATTAACTACACTATTGGATCTGGGATGAGGAGGGCAGAATTGACAAGAATTTTACCTATCTTTGTGTAGAGGGAGAATAAAAAACTACCTAGGGAAAACCACCCTCAGTGCATCTGGCCGTCATCAGGCAATCCAAAGAAATCTAGTCCTTTTTAGCACGGCCTCTTACTACCTGTTCAGGTTATGCCTACAAATATGTACACCCTATTAATTAGGCAAATGAGATAGGGATGAGGAAGGCTGAATTCAGAGGAAGTGTTCCCTCATTTGCGTGGAAGGTGAGTGTAAACCCGTTTTTTAAAACCATCCTCAATACACCCGACCCAATCTTCATGTCATCGGCAGTCTAGTCTAACACGGGAGTGACGTCTTAGACCATGTGGCCACCGAATCAGAGTTAGGTCTAGATGTTGTGCTTATCCTAAAATTAAGCAGGGAGGGTGAATCTCCTTTAGCTTCATCTCAATTTTCTTACAAATAGATAAATGTGACAGAAAGAGTTGCTATATCTACTTCTACATAGCTTATTAATACGTCAAGTTATGTGATGTTCATCTGTCACTGTTGATAGATACTATCAATACCTTTTAAATAATATTAATAAAATGGTACAATGTTATCAATGTTGACCGCAAAATAATGTTTGTATTTTCTAAAAGTTTCTCCAAATGTAAATTCTTAAGAAGATCAAGGTAAAACATACTGGATCCAAACCGGACAAAGAAAAAACACGAGTCATATTTTATGAACGGAGCTAGAGTAGAATCTATTTATTCCCGAGGGAGGTGTACGCCCCCCAAAAGTGATCTGGATCTCCCTTTCCCCCCTACTCATAGTAGGTCTATTCCTCTTTCTCCCGCTCACGACACCCACTTAACCCCTTCACCCCTTTTGTGTGGCCTGGGCGCACTGGGAGAAGGATGCACGCGCACGACTTTTTCAAACAAAAGTAAAGTAAACATATTTGTTCTTAAAATAAATTAATGGGAGTATTTTTGATTAAATTTATTTTATAGACTAATAGATTAGAATAGATTATTAATTTAAAAGTTCCGATTTGTTCCTAAATATGAATTAAAATTTTAATTTACACATATACAAACCAATTTCTGAAAGGAACTTTGTTATTTTAAGGGTTACTACATTAACTAGGTGTATTGCCAAAAATAGAACTAAAATAATGACCGTGTGAATCGGTGTCATATTTTTCGCTATAGCTACTGCGTTAACTATTTCGTGATAGTTGCCATAATTATTTGAAAATAGGTTCCTCCACTGAATTATGTACTAAAACATCGCCCATGTGAATGTACTTAATTTGACTATAGCAGAGGTCGCATTATAAAGGAGTCCGTCCCCATGACCAAGTGGTTAGAGGGGAACCACAAGTCTAGGAGATCCTGGTTCGACTCTCGGTGCTGATGAAGATATGTATTATTTGTATAGGCTTTATATAAGAAGGTAGATATTTAGGAAATAACTTGTCTGTTGAATTGCAATATGTTATGAATAGTATTATCGATGCATGTGTCAGTAGGTCACCAGATGTCCTGCAGGCACTGTTTCCTGTCGATTGACCTACCGCTTTGTTAATTTATTTGGAGGATATTAATTACCTATTATAACTTAATTGTATTAATTTTTCAACAATATTATCCTAAATTGTGCATTGACAAAAAGAAAAAAATAGGAACTGTTACAGTTTAAAAATAATGTATTTATGATCTTTGGCAGGAATCAAAACCAGGACCCTTTATCAAACGCGTTATCGACCTAGCTAAAGTCTCGGGACAAATGCGTGTTAAATATTGCCAAAGAATAATTAAAACAACGCAATATAAGGTGCGGTCCGACAGCGCGTATGTCTCTTCAACTAAAGGTACTGGGTTCTATACCTGGCATGGACGAAAAAAAATGATCATTTGTGAAATTGGGCATTTCTCCTTTATTCAATTGATAAATTAACGACTGAGATATTGAATGTTGTGTCGGCTCACTAGTTAAATTAGTGTATATGTTGTGCATAGGCGGATTTACAGGGGAGAGGTACCAGGGGGTGCCCGGCACCACTAATACCCCAAATATTTACGGAAAACTGACCACATGACCCCCTCTATCCGCAAATGTTGGCACTATCTTGACCAACATGCAGCGGCCACCCAGTGTTTCATTTACCGTAGTTTTCCTCATTCATTATTAGGCCTAAATAAATGTTATTATATTTAAACTTATTTAAAGCGTGTCCAGTAAACTTATTTAAATTGGCCAGAATTAGGTCCGAAAGAGTGTCTTTTGTTTGTGGTTTGTTTCTTAATACATTCAAAATATTGCAATTTCTTACGAGGATTTAATTTTCACCTCTGCAATCCCTCCCCTTCCCACAACTCAACCGGCACCCCCAAATTAAACTCCCTAAATCCACCTATGAAGTTGTGTGCTAATATTACTATCAATAGGTTCAGAAAGTGCATTTTTTACTACCTCGTCTTATTATCTGTTCGGATTATACGTCTCTAGGCTATGTACTAATTACACTAATTAGTTGGGGATAAGGAAGATGAAATTTAGAGGAAGTGTGCCCACATTTGCGTGGAGGCCGATAGGAAAACCATTTAGGAAAAAACTCGTTACACCAAACCGAGATTCGAACCCCGATCTTCCCGTCATCGGCAGTCTAGTCTAATGCGAGAGTTACGCCTTAGACCATGCGGCCACCAAATCAGTTAAGGTGCATGTAGAATACCCCAAATAAATAAAATATAGGCTGCTCCTACGTTTCCATTAATACTGTATCTAGAAACTGCCTCTCCCTTTATTCCCCTGTTGCATTCGCTCACGCCGCAGTCTGTGAGCGCGCAACAACCATTCCCCTCCTCTTTCTTACCCTCTACATCCTCCTTCCTTTTCCCTCAACGAGACCCACCCCTCCGCCTCGTGTGTCTGCTGTCAGAGCGCGGCGACCCTTATCTCGGGACTGTCAACGAGGTCCCTGCCGGGTGATGGGGTGGAGTGGGGGTGAGACACATGCGCACCCCTCCTTTATCGCGGTCCCTTGCCTGGAAGGCACCATCAACTATCTCTCTACTCTTGGGTTTCCTCCCTCCGACACGACGCTTGTATAGACCCTCCGACTTCGCCATCCTTGTTCTTCCCCTTATTCAACATTTGGAGCGGTTGGTTTTCCACTCGGTGGAATTGGATTACGTCCTCTCCCGAAAAAATAAAAAAAAAAACAGTTTTACGTTTAAGGGGAGTTTCCTTAAAAAAATAAACACTATTTCATAATTCTAAGTATCCTAAATATCTGTGTGTGTATGTTTGACCTAGTGCGGTGTTGTCCCATTTTGAGTCATGGGAGGACTCGTGCGATCTCCGTGACAGAACGGCTAAGGAGGTCCACAACATGTCTAGTTCGATAAAAAAAAAGCTGTAAATAAAACAACGGGGCGGTTTGTGTTGTTGGTTTTTTTACTATGTTCGGTCACATTTTAGGCTTAAAAGCAATAGCAATAAGGTTGTAAGACCTGATTTGGCTGTTGTTATCTTTAAGTTAGTTTGTAAGGAATAAGCCATATGCTGACAGCGATAGGTATCAAAAGTGAAATAGACTAGTTGTATACACAATATACACAATTATTATTACGTACAGTAGCTCCATGGCTTCTTTGGTGCTGACTAACAGCTCACAGCTGACAGCTGACGGCCTTGAAAAGTTACCAGACCAAATTATGTATCCCTACGACGAGCCATATGATCTGCAAAAAACATGTGTTTAGCAGCTGTCACTTCTGACAGTCAAAATTTAGGTATATACCTAAATGTTGACTGTCAGAAGTCAGCTGTGAGCTGTCAGTTAGCACCAAAGAAGCCATGGGGCTACTGTAGCTACTACTAAAGTTGTCCATTTAATTTCAGACTACAGATGTACCAACTATATTCGCAATAGACGAGCAGGGTCGAACGTTAGAATAATTTTTTTTTTTTTTAGCGTATGATATTACTGATCGGGAGACATGATATCTAGTTCGGTGGCTTGTAAGTAGACTATTCGCTGCTCTAGTGACAGAGCGTTGCCAGGGTACACCATAGGAGGTTGTCTATACGTCGTACCCGCAATAAGATGATGTGATGATAGTGATTATAAAGTTGTGGCCCAGTGGGGATCTTAAACCTAACGTAAGCCTAATTTATCAACCCCTGGTGATCGTTAGGATAATTCCCCTTAATAGAAAAATACCCAATGTATCAGTCGGGAATCGAACCCGGGACCCCTAGGTTCGTGGCCAGGTGCACTGGCCACCACACCACGGGGGCGGATATACTCGCATTGCATCTGGCCAACGTTGACGAGATTGTCCCGTTTCAAATTCTACCCAGATGGGTTGGAGGTTGTTATCCATCTGTGGCGTCCCCCTCCCCCTCTCGCCAAGCTAATGTAAGGGTAGTTCCTCTCAGCTACGCTCTTCATCATCTTTCCCCTAAATTAAGATGAGAGTAGCCCTTATCTTGAATTTATATAAATTAAAATACATGTTTTTTTTATAACGTGAGCTATAGTACACTTATGCACACGCCGATACCTGTCGGTAGTGTACAAAGCATTATGACGTCACCATGAGCTCACGTGCCAGGCTGAAATCTTACACCGAGGGCTGAGCCTTAGAGCGGAGGGTTAATTTAAACAGGATCTTCAAAAACTATTCAGGCTGTTCCAACTAAAAGTGATACTAAATACTCCTATAGATATATCTGGTTCCTCACATCGATTAATCAACCAACAACAAGACCGCATGGTCTGAAGCGTCGCTCTCGCAATAGACTAACGATGACAGGGTTCAAATCCTGGTCGGGTCTAATGAGGGTGGTTTTCCCTAAACGATTTTTTACTTTCCAACCACACAAATGCAGGCACACTTACTCTAAATTCAACCATCCCCATGAGCATGATTTGAGAACAACCCGAACTGGTACTAAGACGCGATGAAAAAACAAATACTCACATGGCCACACTGGTGGTCACATGTTCTTAGGTGAAAGGCTCGCAATCTCTGGACCACCGGTGATGGGGAGATCAAGGTTCGAATCTTTACCGAGGGCAATGGGACTGGTGTTCTATATATTATAATTTAACACTGCGATTTTTCCATCCCTTCTCCAAGCTAATGCGGGCGGGTCTTCTCTGAAACATATTTTCCTCATCCTTAACCCTTAGTTTAAGACATTAAATAACCTTTGTGTTTAAACTTACCAATTATAAATATTTTAAATAACTTAGTTTTCCCGGGACTGTTTGTAAACAAGATTTTACCACTAATGAGTTAGGGACAAGGAAGGGATGATTTTGATTAAATTGACGCTCATTACGTGGAAAGGGGGGTGGGAAACTGTCACTGCACCCTGGCGGGATTCGTGAGCCCTGATCTTCCCCGTCACCGACAAACCAGACGAGACTAACTCCTTTGTCCACTCGCCCACCAATGCGAGTCTTGATATTTGTCGGAATTTAATATCCTCCGACATGCATAAAAAGCTTGGATTGTACGCATTAAAAAAGTTTTAAAAAAAATATTTTAATGTAAAAAATGTGACTCGGTAGGGAATCGAATCTGGGGCACACAAATTAAAGTGTTTTTTTGTTGTTTGTTTTTTGCGTGACGGTTGGGAGGGATAGGTTACCCCACAAAGGCGATATCTGAGCTCAACACGCGTGCACAGAAAAGGTGGAGGAAGAGAGGAGGATAAGAGGATGAAAAGAGGGTGGACGATGAGAATGGTGAAACAGGCCAGACATGACAGAAGCGGGACACCCCCTATTCCCCCACACACACACCGCAGAGAGGTCGATCGTGTTTTGCCCCGAGCGGGCTGGCGGATGTTTGTGAGGGTCCCGGCATCACATCCCGTGATCGATCACAAGCTCTCGTACTCTCTCCATACTCTCTACCCCTCCTCTCTCTCACTGGAAGCCAATCTGGCAGCGCACTGGGTCTCTCACACAATAGAGCTTTTCACCCTCCTCCCCCTACCCTCAGTTTCACTTCCACCCCTAGAACTAACCTATAGGTCAATGGGCAAGGGTAGAGGGTGGAGGGTGGGGAATGTTTCTCAAACCGGGGGCGGTATGACCAGGAAGGTTGCATATGCCGTCATTTAGAGTTGTTTAGTTAGGAACTTTAAAAAAAGGTTTTGCGTTACTAACATCCGGCTAACGTTTGGCTACTTACTATGCTTTGACCCGCATCGATGGGCATACCGACTAAATGTAAGGCTCGTCTATTCTGGCTTGCCGTTGACAGGGGGAGAGAAGTTAGAATTTCGGCTGAGTGTACTCAAGATAGTTTTAATTAAATAGTTTCTCACTCTCCCTTTACGGAAATGCGGGTGCTTTACCTCAATAATTATATCTTCTTCATAGCTAACCTCTTAGCGTAGTTAAATGCGGACAGGCCTGACGGGTGGTAAACAAACTATATGCATAACTTAAGTTGTAGAACTTAACACCTAGCTTCTGACACCAAGTTTAATTTCTTATAATTTCTCGCATCAAGTTTTTGCACTTAACATCAGGATACTATAGCCTTATTTTATCAACTAGCTTTTAGTACCCAGCCCCAATCTTTTAAAGCATTTTCTACCATTTAGCTTATAACAACTCAGCTCATAGCATCTAGTTCCTAGTAGGCTAGCTGGTTTCAAACGGTTTTCCACTCTCCCTCCACGCAAATGCGGGTTCACTTCCTCTATATTCAACCTTCCCAATTTCTAACCCATTAGCGTAATTAGTACTTAAGAGTATAACCCGAACGGCTAGTAAGACGCGGTGCTAAAACAAGTATAATTTAGGGCAAATGTATCCACATTTGAGTGGGGTAAAACCGTTTAAGGAAGACCACCCTCAGTACACCCGACCGGGATTCAAATACGGATATTTCCAGAACTGGCAAACCAGACCGAATAAGCGTTAAATGTAGTCCACGTCCCCACCAGTGTGGGTTTGAAACAATAATAGAGAATTAAATGCACTGGAGGCCTTTCCTATTGAAATATTAGTTTGCTTCGAATAGCTGCATTTGTTTTTTAGAAAATAAAAAACGTTTCTAAAGAATTTGGTAAAAATTTCTATTCAACAAAATTAGATTCAATTCGAATAAAAAATGTCAAGATTTAAAATTAAAATATTTCGCCAACGAAACAAATTAACAAACGTACCCTAACTGGTAAGGTTGGTCAAGTGTATTGTGTTGGCCTACTTGAATTAGGAGACCAAGACTCGAATCCCGGCTGGTCATACTAAGGTTGTTTACCTTTAATAGTTCCCTACTCTCCCCACAGGTAAATGTGGGTGCACTTATTATAAGACTCTATCGTCCCTATCTCTACCTCATTAGTGTAAATATTCGGTAGCCCATACGCGTAGAAAGACCCTGTGCGAAGATAGTGCGACACTATAGCCTCGCGTTTCGATCCGTGTCACGAACGGATAGCGCGAGGAACCTATAAAGGGCGACCTCTTTGTCCATATGGGCGACTTTGTGTACTTCTTGCTAACGACCCTCTTCCCCTCCACCCGCCACCCAACCTATTCCTCACATATTGATTGAAGACGGGCTGGGAGAGGCTCCCAAACTAGCCCCCAATATAAATATAAATGTGTCCGCACTCCTGACTTTCAACTGGGTCCCCACTCCTGACTTTCAACTGGGTCCCCACTCCTGACGTTCAACTGGGTCCCCACTCCTGACTTTCAACTGGGTCCCCACTCCTGACTTTCAACTGGGTCCCCACTCCTGACTTTCAACTGGGTCCCCACTCCTGACTTTCAACTGGGTCCCCACTCCTGACTTTCAACTGGGTCCCCACTCCTGACTTTCAACTGGGTCCCCACTCCTGACTTTCAACTGGGTCCCCACTCCTGACTTTCAACTGGGTCCCCACTCCTGACTTTCAACTGGGTCCCCACTCCTGACTTTCAACTGGGTCCCCACTCCTGACTTTCAACTGGGTCCCCACTCCTGACTTTCAACTGGGTCCCCACTCCTGACTTTCAACTGGGTCCCCACTCCTGACTTTCAACTGGGTCCCCACTCCTGACTTTCAACTGGGTCCCCACTCCTGACTTTCAACTGGGTCCCCACTCCTGACTTTCAACTGGGTCCCCACTCCTGACTTTCAACTGGGTCCCCACTCCTGACTTTCAACTGGGTCCCCACTCCTGACTTTCAACTGGGTCCCCACTCCTGACTTTCAACTGGGTCCCCACTCCTGACTTTCAACTGGGTCCCCACTCCTGACTTTCAACTGGGTCCCCACTCCTGACTTTCAACTGGGTCCCCACTCCTGACTTTCAACTGGGTCCCCACTCCTGACTTTCAACTGGGTCCCCACTCCTGACTTTCAACTGGGTCCCCACTCCTGACTTTCAACTGGGTCCCCACTCCTGACTTTCAACTGGGTCCCCACTCCTGACTTTCAACTGGGTCCCCACTCCTGACTTTCAACTGGGTCCCCACTCCTGACTTTCAACTGGGTCCCCACTCCTGACTTTCAACTGGGTCCCCACTCCTGACTTTCAACTGGGTCCCCACTCCTGACTTTCAACTGGGTCCCCACTCCTGACTTTCAACTGGGTCCCCACTCCTGACTTTCAACTGGGTCCCCACTCCTGACTTTCAACTGGGTCCCCACTCCTGACTTTCAACTGGGTCCCCACTCCTGACTTTCAACTGGGTCCCCACTCCTGACTTTCAACTGGGTCCCCACTCCTGACTTTCAACTGGGTCCCCACTCCTGACTTTCAACTGGGTCCCCACTCCTGACTTTCAACTGGGTCCCCACTCCTGACTTTCAACTGGGTCCCCACTCCTGACTTTCAACTGGGTCCCCACTCCTGACTTTCAACTGGGTCCCCACTCCTGACTTTCAACTGGGTCCCCACTCCTGACTTTCAACTGGGTCCCCACTCCTGACTTTCAACTGGGTCCCCACTCCTGACTTTCAACTGGGTCCCCACTCCTGACTTTCAACTGGGTCCCCACTCCTGACTTTCAACTGGGTCCCCACTCCTGACTTTCAACTGGGTCCCCACTCCTGACTTTCAACTGGGTCCCCACTCCTGACTTTCAACTGGGTCCCCACTCCTGACTTTCAACTGGGTCCCCACTCCTGACTTTCAACTGGGTCCCCACTCCTGACTTTCAACTGGGTCCCCACTCCTGACTTTCAACTGGGTCCCCACTCCTGACTTTCAACTGGGTCCCCACTCCTGACTTTCAACTGGGTCCCCACTCCTGACTTTCAACTGGGTCCCCACTCCTGACTTTCAACTGGGTCCCCACTCCTGACTTTCAACTGGGTCCCCACTCCTGACTTTCAACTGGGTCCCCACTCCTGACTTTCAACTGGGTCCCCACTCCTGACTTTCAACTGGGTCCCCACTCCTGACTTTCAACTGGGTTCGTACTCCTGACTTTCAACTGGGTCCCCACTCCTGACTTTCAACTGGGTCCCCACTCCTGACTTTCAACTGGGTCCCCACTCCTGACTTTCAACCGGGAAACGGGGAGGAGTTTTGACACGATTTAGTGCAACAAAAGTGTTTTGTTTATTTTACCCATAATGGTTTTCAATCTCTGCTAACGCATTTCCTTCAAATTCCCCCACAATACCCTGTGTACTTGGCTCCGTTAGAACCCACAATGATGGTCACAAAGTCTAAGGCGTCAGGTTCGCAATACACTGGAGCGCCAATACGTGGAGGTTAAGGTTCAATACCTGGCCGCATCTTCAGGGAAGTGGTTCTCCATAAGTAGTCTACACTTGTAGGCAAACGTAATGGAAACAACATTCTTAATTACCCATAGGGGTGGCCGAGCAGTCTTAGGTGTTAGACCCCCAGAGCACTAGCCAACAGCGAAGTCGTGCTCGAGTTCCGGCTAAGTGTTTTTCTCCACACGATTTTCAGGGTCGTTTCCATCCTCTATTCCCGCCTATTGAGGCGTATTTCTCATAAATTACCGTCCACATACCTACTCCCTAGAATTAGTGGTTAACAGTCTTTTTATTTAAGTGCAACACTATAAAGGTAAAAATAATATTTAATATATTAAATGAAATATAGATGTTCTTGATTCATTACACAGGGTGGGGGTTATTAGATTTTAATATCCCAACTCATACACAAACTGTCCCCTACCCCTTCCCAGAGAAAACCACAATTCAAACCGACCGAGATGCGAACCAAATCATTTCAGAGTCGGTGGGTCTCCATCCTTACATAAATAATGCAGAGGTCTCTATCTTATCGCAACAGAGCTTACCAAGCTCAAGATAGGGTTCAAAAGGGGATGAAGGAAGAGAGGGTAGTGTCAGTTGGAGTAGGTCTTGTGGGGGTAGTTTACAACAGATGCTGTGAGGCTTGTTTTGTTTGTTATCATCGGTCCGGCGAGGCCGCCCCTTTCCTTATCAGTTGACCGCAATACTCTTCTCTGATCCCAACTTCACTCTCCTCTTTTTTTACAATCTGAAATCTTTGTTCGAAACTCTAGACAGTGGTGTTTATAAACTTTTTACTTTAACATGTAGAGAAAGTATTGTAACCGTGAACATTTTTAACTTAGGTATTATGATAGATCTTGGCATTTTATGTGCCTCCAAATTAAAAATAAATTTAACGGTGCATAGCTTCTTTACCTAAAAATTTAAACCTTTACTTAAAGCTAGTAAGATATGTGAAACGAAATCATATTGTTGCAGAAATATAATATAAAAAAAGAGCATCACATTCCACCAAATATCATAAATGAAATTATATATATACACTATTACAGAAAAAATTAGTAAAGGAAAAAATTCTCTGCCCACCAAAAGCGTAACAATTTCCCAAAGATCCAGTTTAAAAAAATATTCGCCTTTAACTCGAAAGATAGTGATTTAATATAATATCCTTTCAAATAAAAGTTGTTTATTTTGAAGAGTCCTATGATTTTGCAATGATAAGTTATTTCGTATCATAAATAGTTGCGAAGATATGATACAGATTGGAAATTTTCACTAGTGTTAAGTGCCGTCAAAAAATAATTTTAATGGGAAAATGGGGTGTTAAACAATACCTAGACACGAATTTTAATCAAAATTATTACAGCCGGTTTTGAGAAAATTGAGTTTTCCCCTTTCTCACCCTTAAGTAAACTATATTTAATTTTAGGGTTTGATAAATAGCTTAAAAAAAACTATATTCTACTCTAGTCCCAGTAAAAGACAGCGATGCAACAAAAAAAAACACTTTTTCGGATTCATGAGGTTATAAAATATTAAAATCTTGAGTTAGTTTAACAATCACAATACTTTTTCGCCCGTAACGGATCAAACTTGAGGTAAAATTGGAATTTTCATTTAAGCTCTAAAATTGATGGTAGTTTACAAATGAATTTTTTTAATTAGAAAGTTTTCGAAAAGAGCTATATCGAATTTGTTCGAAATGGGTATAGAGGTAATTGATGCATAAAAGTGAAGGTTTGTTTTTCTCAACTAAATTCATAATTAGTATAATTTACTGACCATTGATTTATGAACTATTGAAATCTTTCTAAAATAGTTATACCGTAGCGAGTTTGTTCAAAATGGATATTTTCTGTCTAATGAGCTTAAGGTCCCCGGGTTCGATTCCCAGCAAGGCCAAAAAATTTACCATTGGTTAAATGTGGGCTTACCCTTTCAGTGATGAATTAATGGCCGGAGACTGGATGTTGTGCTTGTACTAGTCTTAAGTTAGATTATAAGGCAGGTGAAGCTATGACTGGGTTTTAAAAACAATTACGTTCAAAATGGGTACCTAGGGAGTTCTACTTGACAAATAAGATAATGTTTTTTTTGTTTTTTTTTGTAAAATGTATTAATTTAAGGGTAGTTTATTAATTATGAAAATTTGAAGTTTTTAAAAAATGGCCACAAGGCCCTGAAATGCTAAAAATGTATAGCTGAATAGTATTTCATCCGCTTAACCAAATGATGTTTGTTTTACTGCCGAAAACTTATTTAGGTCGAAGGTGATTTGATAATAATTGAATTTTGAAATAATGTTACTCTAAAATTTAATTACCCACTATGAGAAAGTATTAACGTTTGTGTCATACAATTTATTTTTAATTTCGCTAGACCCCTCGGAGGAAAAAATACTGTATTGTGATCTTCAAAAAAATCGAACTCGAAATTTTGGTAAACATCGATGTTTTATTACCTCATCGAATCGGAAAAGTCGTTTTCGCGATGCCATTTGTCTTCTTTTAATAAATGAATAAATAAAATAGCTACAACGATTTTTAAAAAAACACGTATTTATGGTCTATTTTACATAATATGTAATGATAAATACTGTATGTATATTTTGTAAATAATTTAAACTAGAGGTATTTCTCCTCTGTGGTACAGTAGTCTGAAATCCTGGATACAGATCCATAGGTCCCGGATTCGATCCTCAGTACTTTCATGTTTTCTGTGAAGGAGTAAGTAAGTCTGGAACGGGCTCAGCTCAGCTTCGTGAGGACAAATGAGGAGCTACTTGAATGAAAAAGTAGTGGCTCCGGTCTAGAAAACAGAGATTAATGGCCGGAATGTTCATTGTGCTGACCACAAAACACCCTATATCCGCAGAAGCTGACCCTATCTTCACCAACAGGCGGCGGGTGTTCGGACGGTATTACTTGGTTGTGGGCTGACCCCATGGCGTTTTATTTTTAGTTAACTTAAAACAAATTTTAGGAAATTTGAAATTTTTTCTCTAATGGCCTTGAAAATTTAGTTCAAAATGGATATCTGGGAATTTTTTTCATGATGATTATAAATGTGTTTTCATTTTTACAGACTAAAAATAATTTGAGGGTAGCTTACAAATAATTGATTTTTGAAAAATGAAAATTTGTTTAAAATATTTGAGCAGTTTTTTCTAAATTAATATAATAAGGGCGTTTATTGTGATTATCAAGGTGTGTTTATTTATAATGAGGAAAACTAACTAAAGGCTAGTGTTCTGAAATCCTCTTTTTTTTTCAAGCTACCGTATCATTGACTATTAAGTGAAAGTTTGTACGATCGTGTCGTATCACTTATTTTACTTTGTGATCGTTGTTTAGCCCCGTTCATCGTTCGTAAAAAAAACATGCACCTCGAACTATCATGACTACATCAAATAAAAAAAAACTGTTCTAATATTCTTTCTGCCCCCATCACTCACAGGCGGTTACGCGAATAGATTACACAACCAATACGTCTATAAAAACTATTTTTTTGTCAGTGTAGACACAGAAACTTCGTATAATTACGGACAGAGTAAGGGGAGCGAGATCAAAAGTTGCACTTAGAAGAGTACCAAGGGGGGGGAGAAAAGAGGGTTTTAACCTCCCCTGTACCTCCTAGCCCCCACGTAAAAAAGGGAGGTCGGAACAACTCCCAAAGGACTCTGCGCTAGCTGAAAACTTGCTTCTTCGAATCATTTTAGCTATAAGTTGATTAGAGATACATTTTGTGCTTTTAATAAATAAAACGCGAAACGTCGAAATTGACGAGAGGGTGGGTGAGGGCTGGAGGGGAGCGGGTGGAGGGCACCCAACAGTGCACCTAGGGCTCGTTATAGTCTTATTTTACTGAAGACAGCGTCATCAGGGGTGTACGCAGAGGAGGTGATGAGGGGGATATATCCCTCACCCCCCTGAAATCTAAAATAATCCAAAGCATTATCTACCAACAAAAGAAGAAACAAAAAACACACAAGTTTCACACAATGTTCCTGTTTCGGCACACTTATATAATATCGTAATATCGACAGTGAAAAGTGACTATAGATATGGCAGATTATTTTGTATCGATAGTTACATCGATTCATTGAAGCAGTTCCGTGGCCATTCGTTTGGGGCGTTTGTATGTTGGGTTTAACGCTATAACGGCGCATAAATTACGGACATAAGCATTGTTATGGTATTAGATGGAATGTCGGAAAAAATCTCGTCGGTTAGTAGGCCTACGTCTGTAAACTATAAGGTTCAAATGGACTGACAGGAGCAGGAACAATACTGTAAGTGTTGTAAAGGTGTCATCTTTGTTTCTCTGGCTATTATTGTCAATTTTATTTTGTTAGTTTTAAACAGCCTTTGTTTGAAGTGTGTATGTGCGTGTGTGTGCGCGCGCGCGTATGTGTGTAGAAATAGCTTTTCCTGATTAATATTTAAAAACTTGTTTGGGTTTCTTGGTTTGAAGTTCTATCACCCCACGAAATAAAATCCTGAGTTCGCCCCTGAACTTTATGTTACCAACGTAATGATTATCTGGGCTTAAAGAAACGTTTGGACAAAAAGGGCTTCTAAAGTTTTATACAGTTAAAAAACTAAGCCTAATTCAAACAAACAAAAAAAGTAGGAAACTAGAAGGGGATATTTGCAAGATGGTATGGAAGAAACAATAATTAATGAACCCGTAAAGTTGCAACGAAACGGTTAAAAATGAAAAGGCAAAAAAAAAATCCTCTTGTCTTTTGACACATCCTACTTATATCAGTCAGTGGTTGCAATGCGGTAAGGCTAACACTAGCTCCCTACTCGACAGATCTGCCGTATATGGCCGACGGTGCACGACAGTATATTTCAGTTACAGCAGTATTTCGGAGAACAGTTTTATCGAGATCTTGTGTAGATTTTCCGAAAAGCACGAAAGCTTCGTTCAATATGGACCTTGAATTGCATTGTATGTATTTATTAGACATCAGTCCTCTATTAAAAGTTATATTGTTTGAAGACAAAAACAAAAGTGTAGATGGACAAAATTTATGTATAAATATAGAAAAGTATCTCAAAAAGTCTCCTTTCCGACATTAATGTCATTAAATTGTCCAAATCAACCATCGTGAATCAATATAAACCTGTATTTAAAATATTGGGGATAGAGAACATTCAGAACACTGGAAAATATGGCCGTAAAAAACCAACTTAATTGATTTCAGTCAGTGGTTGGTTAAATTCGGCCGTGTAGGTCAGTGTGGCCCGTCGCTAGTGTGACCATTCCAAATTAGTTGATAGGACTTTGTTTCTTTGACCGTGTTCGGCTGTTTACGGCACAATGTGTATGTATGTGTGTGTGTGTGTGTGTGTGTGAGAGAGAGAGAGACAGTTGTTTTCCTATCTTCTCTCTACCTTCTAATGCTGCCTCACTTCCTCTAAACCATCTTCCCCATCATTAACCTATAAATCTCAGTATTAGACGTAACTGATTTTTAAAAAAACACGAGAATTTGAGGGCCACAAATGTCCAAGCACGTTAAAAAAATTGTTTGGGTTTTCCACGCACTTCTTACGCGTAAGGGTTATCCGACTTACACGACTACATAATTTAGTTCAGCCCTAGAAACACCTATGCCACTAAGCAATCAGTTCGTGAACTAAGAACAGTATGAAAATAGGTGTACTCTATTACAATGTGGCTCAACTGGCGGCTCGCGTTCACTGAACATGTGGTCCTCACACTTTCATGGAGTAAAACTAAAGAGAAGCCCTCATTGGCAGATGTGAAATAGATAATGAGTCAAATAAAAATAGGCTATGTATTTAAAATGTCAAGATGGAATAATAATAATACTTATCACCGCGTCTTACTACCCGTTCGGGTTATACGCTTAAATACTAATTAGGCTAATGAAATTAGGAATTGGGTAGGCTATATTTAGAGGAAGTGAGCCCGCATTTGCGTGGAGGGAGAGTGTGAAAACCATTTAGGAAAACCATCAGTTCACCTCGGCAGTCTAACTCAACACGAAACTAGCGCTTTAGCTAACTACGCCACCGGGGCGGGTAAGATTGAATAATATTATTCAGTTATTTCATTAGTTTATAAATATATATTTATAATACTAAGTTTTTTGTGAAAGTGTGTGGGCATGCATATTTCATAATACATTTTCGGGAGAGTAATAAACTTCTTTTTGGCAGTAAAATTTGAAATATCCTACAAAAAAAAATATTTATAATTATTTAAAATAATTATTTATTAAGTGTTGCTTGTAGGCCTCTTCTAAGTTTATGGGATTACAAAATATATCTTTGGCCCACGGTGCAAAATGATAACCATATTTGGCTCGTGGGGTGAAAAAAGTTGGATCACCCTCCACTAGTCTATAGCAATGTTTCGCAAACCTCCACCAGGTGTATACTCCTTTCAGGGCCATGTCCCAACCAAAGCATCCCTTACAGCTTATTATAAGAAAAAATGACACAAATAACTGCCATCTTGTAGAGCACAAACGGTCGGAACAAATTTTGATAAAGCTCTAGTTGTAAGCTAAAAAAGCCCGTGACAAAGGGACGGAAAGACTTATAAGAATCTATGAAATTATATCAAAATATGCATTAATTTGTTCATCAGACTAAACATGATCAAAACATAATTTGTTGTGATTGATAAAACTAGATCACTTAAGCTGACCCCCCACGCCCTCAAAATTAAAATGTAAATATACTATTTTGTACATAATTTGCAACCCAACACCAGATACGGCACGACT